>VZUI01037398.1:0-132786 GCA_013401135.1 Cettia cetti | reverse complement strand
GTTCTGGAGCTCAGGAGCCGATGATGGCAGACTCTCTCAGGACCGCAGCCAGTCGAGCCAAACCGAGAATTCTTCCCCAGCAGCAGCAGGCAGGCAGACCGGAGACCGGAGCCAGAGCGCAACTGCCCCCCACCCCTTCCTTTCCTGCCTTGGACAAGCACCCATAAGCACCCAGCAATTAGTTCCCTTGGCAACCCAATGGGGAAAAATTCCACAAACAAAAAAAAAAAAAAAACCAAAAAACAAATTCAACCCCCAACAGATTGCTTGGTTGCAAAATAATTCATTGCTCCTCATTTTGTAGGTAAGAATCAATATAAATCAGTATAAATTTGATACTTCCTACAATATGAAGTAAAAGTTCTTATAAAACCAACTTCAGATTAGGAAATTAAAACTCCCTGGGTTGCTGTCATAGTCAGTGTAAAAGTCAGAGGCTCTCTGTACACTTAAAGTTAGACTTTAGTGGTAGCCTGCTGTCTTCAGAAGTGATATATTCATACAGTATCCCTGGTCCTGCTTCAGTTTCTTTCTCCCTCCAACTCTGCTAATACAGCTGTTTTCTGGATCCGTGCTGTGATTATGGACTTTAAAAATAAAAAATAAAAGAGAGAAGGGGGAAGAAATTGCTACCACTGAAGACAAATACCATCAAATCTTGTCCTTAGTAAATGCTCTGGAAGGAGCTGAAGTGATCCTTTGTGAACAGCCCATTCACTGGGGACATTTCCATGACAGATTTTTAAACACCTCTGTGTGTCATTTCTCTGTGACTTGCTCACAGCTCATGAGTAGTGCAAGTGTTTCTTCTGCAGAAGCATTGTAGCACTGAAGTGATGGGAAATAACATTTTTTCTACAGCACCTTTTATGATGAATCCTGATGTTTTGCCTGGAGAACAGTGGCTTGCTGGGGAATGGGTAGAAGCTGCACAGGAGGTTGTGGCTGTAGCAACTGTCCTCCATTAAGTACAGATATCCAAAACAAACTGTTTTATAGACCTGAAACAATATGTCGTCATCATTCAAAACATAAAACCATGGTGAATACCTCGTAAGACAAAAGTGCAACAGCAGTCATTGGAGCTGTCAATTTGTGTAAACCCAAGAGCACTATAAACAATTAAAGTCTGAAATGTCAAGCATGAGTTACATTCAAAACTAATCATTGTGATATTACCTTGAAGCTCAAAAGGCTCTGCCAGGCAGGTTGCAGGGACAGCAGAGGAGGCATCTGTAACATGAAGACTTATTTCTCACTAGGATCTTTCAGGATCTGGGTCTGTGAAAACAAATCTTCAATGGTGAGGACAAGGGAAAAAAAGATCAGCTTGCCCTTAGGAAAATATGAGTTGTAAAGTTCATATAGCTCTCCTTTAATAACATATTTTTAGATACCTGTGGTTTTGGATGCCTACTTTAAAGAACACTCACCCTTTGGAGCCCTTTCATGATGACATATAATCTATGATAAAAACTTCTTTTAGTCACATCAGCATGTGTGTCCATATGTCAGACCTCAAACAGGGAAGAGAAGCACTGAATAGTAGTCCCAGTGACAACACAGAGACTGATTTCCAAGAGTAAAACTCCAAATCACTCTTACAGACATATTTATGTTTCCTTCATTTCTATCTGAAGTTGTTACATCAAGGTATTAAGACACTTCATTTGATGTTTGTGGTCATCTGAAACTGAAGCCCTTCTACCTCATCTGAAATATGTCTGCAGTTTTGCTATAGCATATTTTCCCTATCTCAGCTAAGTTCAAAGCCATTTACCAAGGTAAATCCAAAGGATTTATATATTAAAAAACTCATCACTCCTTTGAATCCCTTGAACAGTTAGTTTATTCCTCTAATTTCAGTAAAGTATATTTCTTTAGAAAATTTACTGGATGCCTTCAGAACTTGATGGAACTTTATCACTGTTAGCCAGTCATCAAAGTCATCAGAGTGTTTAATCAATGCCTTCCGATGCTGATGGATGAGCATCCACTCATTCCCTTTACTACAACACCTTAGTTTCATTTATGCAGCTGAATTTGCATCAGGAAAGTTTCATAGGCCTGAGCCCAGGATTTGCATGAGGTTAAAAACTCAAACCATGTTCAAGTTACTCAGGAGCAACCTCAGAGCCAGTTCTGTTTTGCCTCTGCTGTGTCCAGTCTAATTAATCACACACTGGAGCCTGGATCCATGATGGGTCCTTTGGGAACCCAAACTATGTCTTGCTTCTTTTGCTAAATTGGAGAAGCAAAGGTTTAAGTGGTCCATCCTGAATCCTGTCTTATTTCCACTTTTTGGGATCCTTTGGGAGTATATTTCTCACCCTAGTTCTGGTGTTGGCTACAGAAAAGACAAAATGTAAGCAGAACACACTTTTGTATATGAGTTTAAGGGACGTCTTTATAATAATGTGATGGCACCGTGATGGCAGTAACAATCTCCACTTCCATCAGTCTGTTTTCCTTCATCCCTAAAATGGCACACAAAACACACCCAGTCCAGAATATATTGTGATTCATATGAAAGTCTACCCTTGGCCAAGCCTGTACTTGACAGCTCTTGTGATTTGCAGAGGATTATTTCAGGGGGAGTTGAGGAGAGAACAACTGAAGTCTGAAGCTGTTTGTATACACACAGATGTGTATTCCTGGGCTAACATTTCTCTGCCTGACTCAGGAAGACTAGATGAAACACAGCACTAGCTGCTGAGTCAGTGCGGCTCTTTGAACTGATAACCGTAGCATGCTCTGTGATGTGGTTTGCCTGGAAACATATTTGTTTCTTTTGAAAATACAAAATACCAAAATGACATCAGTTGTAGTGTGCATTGAAAAATCTAGGCTGAGATGGCAAGCTGTTTTAGTCCATAAATGATTGCAGATGTTTGGGTGAGGCTGCAAAACACGAGGCTTTTCAAACGTGTACATTTGGGGAAGGAAGCTAGGGACTTATATGATCATAAACATATTTGTTATACACTGCAGCCTGTCAGACAGTCCCATTTCAGATTGGCAATTATTAAAGATGTGCAAAAGTAAGTGGAAACTATGATAGCTGCAATGCATCTGGTTTAGTGAGTGTTTTCTATTTCTGACTGTATAGGCTTTCCTCCCTTTGTCTGATGCCAGTTACATACTGAACACATAGAACTGTCAACAGGCTGAAGAAGAGGCTTAGGAGGTATACTGCTGGTTTTTATTACCACCAGATTGCAAAAGCATATAGCCTGAGCTGGTTTTCAAGCAGGCTAAGTCCCAGCTCTATGTCCCAGGAGCCTGCTTTGCTAAGTAGGATCTGGATGGTACCAATTTAGAAAGCTCTCTAAGTATGTGATACCCTTTACGTGAATGAGTCATTTGCCAGAGTCGCAGGCATAGGAACACAATAGAAAAGAGCTACTAGATGAAGAACTACTGGCATTAGATCTTACTCCCAAATTTGGGCTGCTTGGCCCTGAGTTCCAGAAGGAAGATCCAAATTATTCTTGCTGACACAGCATCAAGGTGAGTGACAAGGGCTGTTGGAGGACATGGACACCTGCTTCCCAGCCATAAGAAAAAACAAGTAATTGTGTGCCTTCACCTTCAAAAAGCCAATGGCAGGCAAAATCTGTCATGACAAAATGATTTTTTGTGTCACCTCTTTGGGCCCAATTGCAGGTTTTTAATACCTTGCCATGTGATAATTCTAACAAATCCTTCAGCTGACTTGTTCAGCCTAACCCTCTATGCAGCTGTGGGCAGAGAGTGAGCAGGGCCTTGCTGCAGTGTGTTTGCAGTTGTTATGCAGCATTATCTCTAGTTATGTGTTAAGTTCCTGTAAACCCAGCTACTGACACCTCTGCACTCCTGTGTTTATTACTGATGACAAATTAAAAATAAAGCTTCAAGTATTAACATAACAGAAAATCTCTTTGTTCAGTTCTCTTAAAAATTAAACTGTCAACTAGTTTTTCGAAGTTGTCCTTTTTGGAAAACTGCAACTTTGCACAGTACAGTTGGAAGATGGATAACGTAATTTCTTTCCTGATCAGTGTTGTTCTTTTCTATTTGACAGACATTTTATTTTAAAGTGTGGTTTTGATATAAGTGTGCCAAAAATGCTGAAATTGAATTGCAGAAGGCTAGGGAAGAAAATATGGGTTTTTTATGAAATGTGCAAAACTATTTAGATGGGGTTTTTTACTTTATGGGTTCAAGGAGCAATGATGCAAATATATCAAAATGCTTTTTTAAATTAAAATAAATAAAAATCTACGAGGAATTGCAAAAGATATCACATCAGACTAGTAAGTAATTGCACATACTTGGGACTTAAGCATGAAAAAAATGGGTTTCAAGTACATAGATTCAAAAAACCCTTTATAAATATTGATTGTGTGTGCTAGAAGGCAAAATTTAGCCAGTGATTTCAAAATTCATTGCTGATATTCTGTCATTTGTTCCTTTCTCAATACACCCAACTTCATAAATATGTTTCTATTTAAAATGCCTTCTCTATGTCTGAAAGGTTTGGTAAAACTTAGCAGCTGGGAGGAGAAAAAAGCAGAAAGTCATCGCTGGTTCTGTCCACACAAACAGCAGCAGACAGCATCCCAGATTGAAACTGCAAGTGGCACCAGGAGCTAAAGGTTTAATCAAGAGCAGAGTTATTCATAGGAATAAATGAAAAATTGTGGGACAACTGATTTACTGGAGGATTGCGATGGATGGAAACAGGCTGCTTCAAAAAGACAGGCAGGGCAAAACTGCAGGAGCCTCGCTCTTTGTCGAAGGGAACTTCTGATACATAGAAGTCAACCACAGCAACTGTGGAAGCTACAGAATGCCTTGGGTCAAGACCAGAAAAGTCATCTTCAAGGGGGATATTTCCGTAGGCAACTTCTACTGATGTCCAAACCAAGGCAATAAGACCAACAAAGCCTTATTCAGGTCACTTCAGCAAGCTTTGGAAGGTTAACAGAACCTGGTTCATGTGGGTGACTTCAGCTGGCAGACATTTGTTGGAAGAACAGTACAGCAGCTCATGTTATCCATCAAGTTCCTGGAGTGCCTAGGAGGACTACTTCCTCATACAAATATTAGAGATGTGCCAAGCAGGAATGAGGCACTGCTGGACTCTCAAACTGAGAAAACCTGCTTTAAAATATCTTGGTCAGTGATAGCCTTGGCTATAGTGATCACAGTTTTGGGGAGTTTGGGATTTGGCTGGGCATGCTGAAGATTAGTACTAAACCAAAGGTTTTAGACTTTAGAAGAGCCAACTTCGGCTCACTCAAAGCTCAGATGGCAAGTGGGGCAGGTGGAAAGGGAGGGCAGTAGTGTCCTCTGGAACCTTCCATGGAGTAAAAAAATGCAAACAGGCTGGAAAGCATCCAGAAAAGATAAACAAGTATGATCAAAGGACTTGAAAGCCTGCCATATGAGGAAAGATCTGTGTTTGTTTGGCCTTGAGAAAAGAATGCTTAGGGGAGTCCTAGTCTTGCAGGGGACCCTGTTTGAGAGAAGCTGCCACTGCCGTGCAAGTAATATTAGCACAAAGCAACAAGTTGGCAAGATGGGAGCATTATTGAGACAACAGAAGTGCTTGGTTGCATTTTTTATGGCACCATCCATGCTCCTGAGTCAGTGGCTCCAGTGTCTTGCAAGGCTGTACTCTTGGTAGGGATGGTAAGCATCAAAAGGAAGGGGAGACAGCGGTGCAAAAGCTGTTGTGCTACACAAAGGGTAAAATCAATTTTTGGTTACATCATGCAAAAGCATACAATAGTGCTTCATAGAACATAGCATGTTTCTGTGCTTCAAGTGATGAGACTTTCACATTCTGGCTTGTTCTAGGCTTGTAAGCCTGGGTCATGTCCATGCAGAATTTACCTGCAATGATGGCAACAGCATGTTACATCAGCAAGGACTAAAGACATGCTGGTGCTAGAGGAAATTCTCTATACTCTGGTTGTTTTGGTCTGAGGGCTGAGGAGCACATCTGCCTTCATGTTCCCATTTCTTGGCCAATAGCACATATGAAGCAGGCTGATCTCCACATCACTCTAAACTAAACACTGGCAATTACTTTGAAACAGCTCATTCTTTAGTAAATGCTGTCTTGATGACATTACTTGAGGTAGTGGTCTAGAAGCTATACTAGGTCTGGAATCTGTATTCCTATTAAAATCTCCCAGTCACAAGAGGTAATAGCAGTTAAACATTTGGAGAGGGCTTGCTTGGCCAAGGTGCTATGCAGACATGGTAGTTTCCCTGTAGAACCAATGAGTTTGCTTAATCCCTCAGTATGCCAGAAGGGGTTTTATGAGGCCTTGCAAGATGTAATCCAGAGAGCCTCATGGGTTTTTTCTCCTTTTTGTTCTGCCTTGGACAAGAAGATAATTTCAGATTGAGGCATCTGTAGCATATGTTTTCTGCAGAGCTGGCGATAATAGAAGCGTCTCAGTGAGGTCCCTGTATGAGTTACGTCACTTGTTTTTTGACTCGGCAATCAGAGAGGAGCTAGCAAGGAAGCCTGCTGTCAGTGCTGGAGAAAGGATGTAGGTCCTGGCAGCAAGCCCAGGCCTGCTCAGCAGATCAAAGGTTCTTCCCTTGGCTCCCATAGCAGCCGGAAAAGCAGCTGCCCAGTACCCTTTCAGCATCCTTCGTTCCTTTCTCCTCTGCCAGCAAATAACTTCTTTTTGCTCCCCACCTCAGCAATAGCCCCTTTTTTTCTCCCCTTGGTATCCTGCCAAACAAGGTCCTTTTATGGAAAGTGCTTGTGTTTACTACCTGCAGATCCTAGGGCCAGCCAGTGGAAACACTAGTGGAATACTCTGGTTCTTACATGCTCCTCCCTTCTCCCAGATACATTCCCAGCTGTGACTTTAACCTGGAAGATAAGGCAAAGCTGAAAGAAACAAGCCATGGTTATAAACCCCATGCCATTTTCCAAGCCAGCCTGATGGAGGATTTGAATTTGGAAAAGTACTTTTTGTGCCAAAATAGCAGAACAGCCATGCTTTGAAACTTTCCCCGCTCACCTCCCAGAAAAATAAATAGTGTGGCTTTTTTGTGGGCTTCTTCGTGGTGGTTTTTCCTTTTTAAATACATGACTGCCTTCCTCCAAAGCTGTTGCTTGTCAGTGCTGCTCCTTGTTGTTAACTGGTTCCTGGCGGGAAGTTTGTCCGCCATGAAAGGAGAGTCAAGCAGACATGTCAGAGAACTGCAGGCTCTGCAAAAAGAACAGTGTCTGCTATTAAACTGCTGTTTCTGCTTCAGTTACACCATGGGCTGGTTGATGGGAGCCTTTAAAAACAGCAGCACTGAGCTTCAAAGGCTCATGCAGCCCTTACATACCAAATTACTGCTAAATAGGGGATGAAAGCCTGACCCTTGAGTGCCCCTCTGGCAGCGTCTGCATCACCAGCACCTTTCCACCTCCCCGGTTTTGTGAGTTTATCAGCCCAGCAGTGGTAGGTGGATAAGCTGTCCTGCACAAGTCTGCTAAAGGCCTTGAAAATATTTTTGTAGTAGCTTTTGCAAGCACTGCGAGGCACTCCAGCCTGCAGTCACAGCCCACTGTGGATGTGGGGTTTTCCTTGCTCAGTAAGCAGTCCTCGAGCTTGGGTTTGCTGACTAATTGTCTGCCGTCATCAAGATTAGTATGGGAGCAATGTTTTAAAAGATCTTTGTTCCCAGTGTGAGCTTCTAATGGCTATTAAAACTGTGAGTGTTTGGGAGCTCCTCTGGGGAGCTCTTCTCCCCGTGTTCACACACTGCTAATAACACCTTCATATGGGTTTGCCTACTACAAATTGCCAGTAATTAATAATATTCTACATAGAAGCATCAGAAACAGTTAATGCATGTGACTGCAGGCTGGCCCAGTGCCTAGCCCAGATGCTTGGTGTACAAGTTTTTCTTTGCCTCAGTTTCTCCTTCAGTAAAATCAAGAGAATATGAGACTTAGTAATGCTTGTCAAATGTTTATGAGTGGTGGAAACCATTGGAAATGACAGGTGCAGAAGCATAACAGGTTATTTTCCATAGCTTTCCGTATTATACCTGATGGTTTTATAATGGATCTAATTGTTTAACTCATCTTTTGCATAAATATGCCATATTAGACAGTAGTAGCACGGTGGGGAGAGTTGGAATTAGTGGAGAGAGTGAACTGCAAGATCATTATCACCAGAAATACATATAATTGTTTATTGTCATACCTCTAATGAGGCACAATTATTCCTGTAAATTTTTTTTTCTCATTGTTGCCCTTAATTGCTCTTCTCCATGTGTCTCCTACTACCGTTTCTTTATTATGTGTATTGCAAAACTCCTCATGGGTCCAGTATCACAGGAAAGCAGTGGAGCCCCTTGAGTATGTGTAGACTTTTCTTTCTCTCTCCATTTTCTGTCTTCTCTGCCTTTATTGGCATCTTCCCACTTGCCTCTTCTTTCGTCCCTGTGAGTCTGGTTTCGTCTTTACTACGACTGAAACAAATAATTTTGATGAAACAAATATAAAGAAGGAGGGCAAAACACTCTCTTGTGTTTTGTTTAGTAGTGAAACATGCAGCATTATAAAATATCAAAACTCCAATGACTCTGTAGGAAAATTCAGGTAACAAGTGAAACAAATGGGTACCCAGAGTAAACAAGTGGATGCACCAGGCAGGATTCAGCTCAAGACCATGATGTGTCTTTATCCCAGGAGAGATATGAGATAGTCATAGGCTCTGGACTTAACAGTTTTTAGGATTCTGGAAAATTAATCATTACAGTAAGATTTTAAAAGATTTCAAGGAGTGGGTGAAGAAAGCAATTAGTCTTGAGAGGACAGCTCAGCTCTTTCTTGATCTTTTTACTGGTAAATCATTTATCAGGGCAAATTTTCAGGAAACTCCCACACAAACTGTGCTAGGCAGAGTCTCCCAAAAGTAATATTACTCCTCTTTTATGCTTTCCAGACCTAAAAAGAGAGAGCCTGTAATACCAGGGTGGTACAGGCCCCTTCCTGATAGTGTGAGGGCTTGAAAGCTCACCTTTTCTGAAATATTAAGTGAATTGTTCATGACTATGAGGGTGTTCACTTCTCATTTAACCTTGCTTTTATGTGTTTTTTTTTCTGTGATACCTGACACAAAATTCAAAATAGTATCACAGTGTGAGATCTTTTTTCTTTCGAATTATTAAAATGGGATATAAGGTTTATTTTTTCCCCCATTAATTGTTCTGGTTTATTTCACAAGCTTACAACAGAGATGCATCTGGAAGGCTCAGATTTTAAAATATTAAGAGAAAGCAGGGGAAAAAAAGGCAAAAAGGAGGAATTTCTTCCTGCACATCAGAGGCCCCCAGAACATCTGGGATCATATACATGACTTCTGGAAGGATACATTTTAACTTGTGTTCATCAGTTATGAGGTTTTCTCTGGTCTAAAATATCCCAGACTATTCACTGTCATTTGTATGCAGCATCAACTCCAAATCTGGGGTAACAGTAATGAGGTATTAGAAAGGAATTTCTCTCTATTTATATTTTGAGTTTCAAACAGTTCAGTTGCAATTGATTTATTACAGGAATATTAATTTAATTCAAGGACCAAAGCTTTGAGAGCTTTCTAATAAAATGTTAAGTTTGGCAATACAAATGGGACTATGAGGAATAATGGATAATTTCTATTATTGCTTTCTCCACAGCTGTGACCATTTTCCCATCACAGATGTTAGCACGTTGTGAAAGGGAATAGTGTACGAGGCACAAGGAATAACTTTGTTATTAAAATTTAATTTTCAGCAAGAAAAACAAAAGCAGGTGTTAAAAAAATTGTGTAAATGGAAAGTGTATGCACAGAGAAAGTAGCTATACATGCAAGAGAAAGGTACCTTTTTTATTATTATTTGCACCTAGCATGAACGGATAGATTTTAATAAAGCTCCTTCATCCTAATTATGTAATTAGCCACACTTCCTGTGGGCTGTGAGAAGCCTGGAGAAACTGAAAAGAAGTGAAACAACAGGGAAGGTGGAGATTATGGAGAGAGAAGGGGCTGAAATGAGAAAGAAGTAATCCAGGGGAAAACAGGCTTCATCTGCTATGTTTCTCATGGAAAAATTGTCCTCACCCTTGCCAGACTTGAAACTTGGAGGTTTTAATTGTGGACTCAAAATAAGAAACCTGTGGTTTTCTCATTTAGATTTTCAAGAAAATTTGAATCTCCTCACCCCATACAGTATTTATCTGGCACACAGACCTGCTCCTTGTGCCCTTACTCATCTCTACTTTAGGACTCTTATCTCTTCTACCTCTGTGTCTCAGGAAGACAGTGTTAGCTCTTTGCCAGCATTAAAGCAAACATGGCTGCAAAATCCCTTCCCCACAGCAGCTATTTCGAACAAGCTGCTGTGAAGGAATTTCTGCTAAAAACAGAAGAGAAAAAAAGGGAGCTGGTATCTCAAAATACTTTCCTCATTGCAGCAGTCAGCTGAGGAGGAAGGTCAGGAGAGAACAACGTGATGCTGTTCTCAGGGAATGCGGGGTAAGGGGAAGAGGGTAGGAGACACTGAAATGTGTTCATACAGGAGAGAAGGAAACCTCCAGATGCACAAAGAGGAGAAGCTAATGTGCCTTCAAAGTACATTTAACGTGGGATTGCTGACATGTCATCACAAGCACCAGCACAGAGCTATTACATGGGTCACTGCAGGGACAGGGTTACCGTGCCCTTCTGTAATCCTGTTGGATTTATTTTAGATTTAACTTTGCAGTTGAATTCCACCTTGTATAATGTTTGGTTTAGGAATAAGTGCTGCAGCATTCCATTTTTTTAATTCTCCCCTGGCAATAGGATTTGCAACCCCAACTCCCCCCATATAATTTTTGTCTGAAAAGTAATGTAAGGTTTCTTTGAATGGTATCCTTCACTCTTTACAGGTATTTTTCATGGGAAGTTCAAAGAGAACTTTTCATTTCTCAGATACTCATGTTGTTTTGGCAGGTGCTTTACAAAAGTTTCCATTAACAAATAAACAGCAAGAGTCAGGTGTGATGAAAATTGCTCAGCCACAAACCATCAGCACTGAATATGTTAAGATACAGTTGAAGTGAGTTGCTTCAACTCACCAACTACAACTCATTAAGCACAAAAGTGATCCCAGTAGCTTCATGCTTTTGACAGTGGTGGCCTTGCATCAATTCAGAGTTTGTATACTTCCTCAGAAATAATCTTAGTAATTTTGAAAGTAGTAGAAGTAAGGGATATTTCTTTCTGCTTGTTGATAAATACATTGAAGACTGAGAACAAAATCCAGACAAAATGTTGCTTGGGGCAGAAGCCATTAAATCTGAAGGAAGTCCTTGACATCTTCTGGAACAGAAGATATCTTGCTATTTTTCTTTTTTTGTTTTTAATGTATCAGACTCATGAAAGCAAGGATCTATTTACAAACCTATCTGAACAAATAGTTCCAAAGACAAAAGGTAATTGCCTAATGTTTGCCACTGTGGTAGCAACAAAAATTTAATTATTAATGGTAAGACTTCATCTACACCATTTTTGTAGACTATTAAGCCTTGTGGGATAGGGAATGTGCTTCATTAGGGACTTCTCTTAAAAAACAAATGCAAACCATATGCACATTCAGCTCAAGGTCTTTACCTCAGAAATAATTATGTCCATAGCTACACACTGCCTGTTAGCTAAATGTAATTCAAGGTCTTCTTGTAATATTAGAAGTATGAGTAATACCAGATTAACCAAGTTCCTGAAAAGTATTTTGAGGGCTATTCTTTAAAGCAAATTAAATTGTGGGACATTGCTCAAGGCAGAGAGAGGACACTGGAAACCTTAAGGAACGAAGCAGTCCTCTTGACATTTACTGCAGAGTTGTCTGTTTGTTGTTAGGCACAAGGATTTTGCATGTGAATAAGAGCCACATGTACATGGAGAAAGTATAAAAAAAAAGAAACTTGGGGGAAATTAGTTCAAATGGTGCTTACACATTTGGGATCTCTGAGGTCGAGAGTAACAAGTGCACAGGCTAAGGCCCAAATTTCCAATGAGACACAAAGAGGGATCACAATATTCAGAAATACAGCACCTTATTTGGCTGGAAATAAAATACAGAAGCATGAGTGTGTAAACATATGTATTGTGTTAAGCATATGTATTGCGTATTGTCCTTAAATATAGTTGCTGGTAAAAGGGGATTCTGCTTTAAAGAAAGAACCATAGCACCACTCAGTTCTTTGGTAATTCAGGTACTCTTTGTTTCATCAAATAGGAGAGATATTCGCCCTGAAAAAGGGTTCCCTCAAACCTGGGGACATTAACCAATTGCAGTTTAAAGAAACTTACAGGGGGCAAGAATGAGTAAAGATAGAAGGAGAATAGTCTGAGGGACCAGAATGTGTGAGATTGAGAATTGCTCTTTCTTGTACGAGTTAAGCAGGGAAATGGTCCTTAGGTATTATGGTGAGGGAAGCCCAGTGTTGGGTCTGGACCTGCTAGTTTAACCCTTGTTAAAGAAGGTCAGATCCCAGTGAAGGGATCTGACCTTCTGGTGGCAGCCACATGGTCCTGAGTCTGTGAAGTGGCACAAAGCTGGCAGCTCAGCCTTGCAGCATCCATATGAGATCACCCTGTGTACAGGGCAACATTGAGTGGTCCTCAGAGGGACAACAGTGCATGCATGACAAGCTTCTTAGTGTCCTGCCATAGAGACTCCCCACTCCCAGAAAAGCTCCTGCTCATGGGTGCTCAGTGGGGCTATGGATGTGCTGGAAAAATCATGGTGCATTCTTACTACATGATACATGTGCACACAGTCACATATCTGGATCTATTTTTTTCCAATTTTTACCTGCGTAGTTCTGTTGACCTTGGTGGATTTATCCAGGTGTATGTCAGGCTAGAATCAAAGGCTCTGCTCTGTCAGTGAAAAGGGAGCCAGAAGCTGGGCTGGTGTGCTAAACACAACACATGATTACTAGGAGAAATGACTTGGCAGGAGTTGAAGCACCAGACATACAGAAAATGTTTGCTTTGAAATTCCAGAGACTTCACTGTCCCTTTGGTTTTTTGGAATGCTTTGATTTAGTCATGTGGGGTGGGAGCTGGCTGCAACCTTGCAAGGGCACTGGGAACACTACCTCTTGTGGAGCTACAGGAGATGTGAAGGGAATTAACTGTCAGCAAGCTTCAGGGAGACAGCAGATGTATACGTGGTTAAGAGAAGTTTGGCTGGCTTGTAAAATTTATTTCCACCACAAGATCAAAAGTATATAAAATATGTAATCCTTGGATGTGTAATGTATAACAGGACATAGCAGTGTAAGTGAGGGAAGAGTGAATTCATTGCATGCGAATGGCTGAACAGTTTCACTCTTAATTACTTGAGAGCAGGAAAAATAAGGCTCCTGCAGTTTCCGCGATTACAAATTACACATGGCCACAAGGAACTGAGGATTTGGTGCATTTTAATAATTCATTTTATGATTAATTTTCAGAGGTAAACATTCCAAGCCAACTCTGCTTGCTTTTGGGTGCAATTTACAGGACAACCCTTGCATCAGCGGAATGAAGCATTGACGCAAACTTCCTTGCTGTACTTGAGTGCTCTCCTGATTTACTCATGCGCTCATCAGTTAAAGGTGGCTTGTGTACGTTTTCTGCTTCTACTTATGTCACTAGCTCAAACATGAGTGTAGATGGTGCTCCCCCAAAAAATTTTCAGTGTCAGAAAAGCAGCAGTGGGACTGGATGCTAGTTCCAGGGGCTCCTGCTAGACTCCTACCCCATTACACATCCAGGACCAAAGCCTACATTCCTGGTGTACACACTGGACATTGATAATGAGGTTTTCACAAGAGGAGAGAAAAAAAACACCTGGCTGAAATTTCCTGACAATAGCTTCTGTAATTCAGCCCTCTTCTGTAGCTTTTGTATATTGTTAATAAGTGGTTCCCATTTGTTTTGCATTGTTACACTGGCTTTTTTTTTTCCTAGGATGATAATAAATGTAAGATGAGGGGGAAGAAACACTGATTACACACTTTAAAAGTGGATGTAACAAAAGGAAGGAAAAATTATTACTGCTGTAAAAATGTGCTTCTGTTCCACCTTCTTAATAACCCAACTGTGAAGAAATATTCTGGTTAGATTTTTTTAAAATATGTGTTCCCACTGTGAAATTAGCTGATTCTTTCTGATTTACCTTAGTCTCTGAGAATAGTCACATGCATAAACCTCACAGACAATCTCTGATGATCAAATTGGAGGGCACAAGAAACATGCTGACCAGGGAACTGGCACAAGAAATACTACCCATGAAAGTTAGAGTTTGTCTATATGTCTATACCTCTTATCTGAGATCACTCATTTGATGTAATCTAGGAGACTTCTACTGAAGTGAATTCTGAGGGGAAAAAGAATAGGTGGGCTATAATCATTGCTGGCTTCTTGATTCTAGGCTTGCTGGGAGGCATCTGCCCATGCTTTTGAATATCTGTTGATTGAGGTTTGGTTTTTTTCACCAGGCATCCTAGGAAGATGGTTGATGCCCCATCCCTGTCAGCATTTAAGAGGCATTTGGGCAATGCCCTTAATAATTTGCTTTAACTTCTTCTCAACCTTGAAGTGGTAAGGCAGTTGGACTTGATGATGGCTGTAGGACCTTTCCAACCAAAATATTCTATTCTATTCTGTTCTTTGGCATTCTGTTTACTTAACATTGCACTTCACTATAAGGTCATGTTGAACCCTCGGATGAATGAGACCTACTTTTAGAGCACAACTCTTGTGAAGAGCAGCTGAGGGAGCAGGGGTTGCTTAGCCTGGAGAAAAGGAGACTCAGGGGAGACCCTACTGCTCTCTACAAGTGCCTGAAAGGAGGTTATAATGAGGCTTATCTCCCAGGTAATAAGGGGAAGGACAAGAGGAGGTAGCCACAAGTTGTGCCGGGGGAGGTTTATATTAGCCATTAGGAAAAATTTCTCTGCTTAAAGAGTAGTCAGGCATTGGAATAAGCTGCCCAAGGAAGTGGTGAAATCACCATCCCTGGACATGTTCAGAAGACATGGTGGATGTGGCATTTGGGTATATGATTTAGTGATGGACTTGGCAGTACTGGCTTAATGATTGGAAGTGATGATCTCAGAGTTTTTTTCTAACCTTAACAATTCCATGATTCTATGAAAAGATTTTAAACTGTGCTAAAAGGTGGGATAGGAGTTACAAGAAGCTGATTGCTTTGAAGAATGTGTACTCTAAGGACTGAAAAAGAATTTTATTTTAATTCAATATTGACAGTTTCTTTGTGGTGAGTTCAGTTGTCCTAACTGTGTCACTGCAAGCCCTCTGACAATGAGCGCTGCAAACAGCACAGTCAAACCTGTCCTAAGCAGACAGGGAAATTGCATTTCATACATAATTCACACCGTGCTACAACGATTCCGTAAGGTCAGTATCTGTTGTGAACTCAGAGAAAATCAGGGAGAAAGGAAACAAGCATTTGTTCTCCTGATCTTAGAAAGAGCTGTCTACAAACTTCTGATTTCCACTGCACAGCACTACGCAAACAGCAATATGTATGTATAGGTCTGTATATAGACAAGGAGTGCATCTGAGACAAATAAATTCTGAGGGTAGAATAGTATCTTTTTCTCTCCATATTTTCATCTCAAAGCTCTACAAAAATGGAGAAAAGAGACTAAATATAAACAGGGGCAATTTTGTGCAGCAACATGCTGAAGTTGTTCAGCATTGGGATTCCTCTTGCCTAATTGGCTGTCCAAAATTAGTCATCTGGGCCTGATGTTCAGTAAAGGGAGGGAGGTGGACATTGCCAAAGGGTAGTTCATCTCCTTTAAGTATAGCTCTTATAAGGAGGGTGGGATAAGTTACTTGACAGAGTGCCTGTGGTTTCCCGGTATTTACAGCCATTTATACAGGTTCTCCCAGATTTTTCCTCTTTTTGTTTTCTGGATATATTTGCTAAGTGAAGTGTGAGTGTTCTTTGTATCTGTTTCGGATTTCCTTTTGCAGCAAGGGACTGGAATTATTCAGACTGAAACTGCTCAGCATGCAGAAGCCAAGTCATCACTGGGATTTTCAGACAGACAGTACTGCAGTATCAACAGGCTATAAAACAGCATGTTGGAAAACTTCAGGCATTTTGTGCATACTCTGTGCAGTGAGTAGGCACTTAGACAGGGACTTTATCCTTCTGGACAAAGAAGGTGATATTTACTGTGTTGTTATAGAAAGCAAAACAACAGGTGCACAAGAGGCCAGTGATCAAACAATGCATTGAACTCCGAAGAAAAACATGGTGTCCTGAGAGTCTGTAGGAAAGGAGGAATTTGGATGTAATCACACCAGTTCGGGGAGGGCAGTGAGGCTCAGAAAGAGCATCTGCAAGGCTGCAATGCAAGGCTGGGCTGGGGAAGGGGCAGAAAGCTTGGAGAGAGGCCACAGTAGAAAACACAGTGAGTGTTTGTCCTATGGACAGAGAGACATGTGGACACCCCGAGGTAAAGGGCTTCTTTTTCCCACAGGAAGCATGTTTTTGTTTGCCTAGATGCTTGTTAGAATGGAAAACTGTCCAGGAACAGTCAGGACAAAGTCAGGAGAACAATGTGTGTGTCTATGTGTGAGCAAGGGAGAAGGGAGTAGTATTTCTGTGAGCAGTGCTCACATTGCCACATACAGGCTAACAAAAACTGAAAAGGCAGCTATTCTCTCTCTGGATGTAATTTGAAAACCATCATTAATTAAATAATGCTGTCCTTTTATTTCCAGACTGGCTTAAGCTGTAACAGAGTGTAGTCTGTTGAATAATAAATATGCTTGTGTTTCATGGAATGTTCTTTAACTACATAATGATGCATGTCAAGAAGAAATCTGTGGTTCTCCTTGAGCATCTCCAAAGTTGTTTAGATTTGCCTTTTTAACAAGGTTTTTAATGTAATCACTGTAGAGAAATATCATAAGGCAATGGTGGTTTGCAGATGGTCTGGAGACCATATTAAAATAACAAAATCATAACCCAGAGAGTTAAAACACAGGCAAGAAGAGTGCCAAGCAGGCCATAGATGTGTGGCAGGAATTTTATTTGCAAACACAATGGATGGCCCACAAAGGCTGCTCACTGGTGGAAGTTCCTATGAGTTTTCACTGATTTCTCTGGCATTTTGCATCCACCAGAAACCTTTTGTAAGATGTGAACAGCTGGAAAGGCAACGTGTGTGTCTGTGTGCTTTATTCCATGGGGTAGGGCAAGGATGTGAATACATTTTATCAAAACCAGGGTCTCATCAACAGTGGGCGAGTGGAGCTGGTGAGTCACAGGAGCTGCCACTTGTGGTGTGTCATCTTCCACAAAAAAACAAGTGTGTTGGATGGGATTCATTGCCTATTTATGTGAATGAACAGTAGACTGGACTCACCTGCCTGTTTCACCTGCAGTTCTGGCAGCACAAGAGGGCTGTGATAGGTGCTGCTGCCCTTAGGCTGGGTTACAGCTGCTTGGTGGCACTGGAACAGGAGTTCCTGGCATACTGGTGATCTGAGCATTTCTGAACATACAGTTAAATGTTTACTTAAAAAATAGTCTACAAATGACAAATATCCTCAAATGTTGGTCCTTATTTCAAGTTAAAAGTTGTTGTGTTTTCATTAATTCCAAAGGGAAATACCTATTCTGTACAAAATACCTTTTTAACACGTAACCGATTAATAAAATATTTATAATCTTTATATTCTATTCAATAGCACATCAAAAATTACATGGATTTGTGTGTTTCTCCCCTCCAAGGCTGTGCATTAAAATGAACACAAAATGGCTACTTTCCATTATGTTGTAGCCTCCTTAGTGACTAATGGATTCCACCTACAACAGAAAACAGGTCTGTATCTGCATTCTGCAAACAGCTTTCCTCCGAGCAGCCAGACAAAACCCCCACATCTGCATGCCTTCAAACACTGGGATGTAAGAACTAGGGAGGTCATTTTATTTTCTAAGAGAAGCTAGCCTGAAAATAATTTGTGTTCTTTTTACCCTGTGTTAGACACAGATGATTAGCCTGAAAGGTAAAGGAAATTCTTTTCAAGTAAATGAATCTATTCATACTTAGCATTGGCAACCTGTGGAAATGGTAATCTAATCATGCCACAGTATTCATATCCAATATGCTGAAAACTTGTAATTCAGAGCTCAAGGGGAATGTGGAAGATAGTTGAGAATCCAGTAATTATAGGGCTGATGTTAGACTGAGCAGTGAAATAATGTGCATTATGTTTCTCACAAGCAGATTTATTTTTTTTAGCCCATAGTGAGCAACTGAGCTGCAAGGTTTTTGTCTTTGACAAAAAGCTGTAGGACATCTGGTGCTATTAACTATAATTCCCTCCTTGTCCCAGTGACACCTTTATAAAAATAGATGCACATGCATGTACACTTACCTTAAAGCTGAAGAAAATTTTTTCAAGAAAAAACATTTCTAAGTATATCTCCATATGCTGTTCTTTCTGTGAAGAACTGGCAGGGAACTAAACTGCATTTGGATTCAAACCAGTTCATGCTGGGGGCACTCACTTCTTTAACCTGTGGTGTTTACCTATTTTACCTGTTGGAAAGGATCACCTGAGCAGATTCATCCTCATCTAGAAAGGCCCAGGACACTGGCCAAACCTTTGAAGCTCTTCTGCTCACTTTGCATAGCATTTTAGTTTTGAGGTTTTTACCCTTTTTATTACTGCAAGTTCTATGTGTTTTTATTTACTGTTGGGATTTGAGTCTTCATAGCCAGTGTTACAAGATACTTTGGGACTTAACATGAAAGCTGTGGATAGACCAAATAATCCTTCCCACTGTCTCATGCTGAGGAAGCTGAGAATGCTATCCAAAAGGAGCATCCCATAAAAAAACCCCAAAGATACAAATCGAAGCTCAGGAGAAAAGTATGCCTTGAAATTTGTTGCATCATGCAAGATGAGAAGAAAAACAAAACTCAAAGGCAGAGCTGAAGATAAACATAGCTTTGTAGTGTATGCATGGGTGGCTGTATCTATGTGTTCAGGCAGGTACAAGCACACAGTTTTTATTGTCCTTGTGGGCTCCTCTTCCTTGCCCCACACGTGGTGCCTCACCCACCTGTCACCCTGATGCACATTATATAGCGTGGGGTAAGATTTTCCAAATGTGCTTCCAAGAACAATAATGCCATATTGTTTTTATTAGAAAACTGCATGTGCACAGTAACAATTCATCCAGCCTCTGCCTCATCTGGCAAAGCACAAAAAAATACTGTGCAGTCAGGAACATGTGTTAGTGATGCAACTGATGTTAAAATTGTCACGTAGGAAGCATTTCACACATGGCAGGCTGTGGAAGGTCATGGGAAGCACAGTTCTGGACCAAGTGGCAAACAGCAGTCTAAAAAATGTGAAATATAGCCTTTTTAACCCAATTTTTCTTTTGACAACGTGTCATTTATAAGGGAGGGGAAAGTAATGTGTGCTCAGCTCTCCTTAGTGAGGCTGATACCATAATCTAGGAGGTCTTACTTTTAACTTGTAAAAGTGGAAGTTAGGAAAAGAAGGCTCTGGATCATTTCAGAGCAGCTTAGGACACAAACTGTAATGCTAACTTAAATTAGAGTGAATAGTGCTTTCCATCCTGAAGGACTCTTAACATGCTAAGCAATGGAAGGAGCTCCCTAGGGAAGAGGTGGAGTCACCGTCCCTGGAAAGTTCAAAAACCAAGCAGATGTGGCACCTCCTGGTACGGTTTTAATGGGTGGTATTTTGTTGAAGGTTGGACTTGATGATCTTGAAGCTGTTCTCCAACCTTCATGATCCTATGCTTCTGTGCCCAACAGACCACTTCCATTCTGTTGTGTAAACATGGCGATGTTTGAAGTTATAATTATTAAAATTATTTCTCTTACACAGGTTTTGCTCTTTTTCCTTTATGATTATAGAGTTATTCATAAATAGATATTTGTTTTGCCTTATAGAAGTCCAAATTCCACCTGATGTACTTAAAAATAGACACGAAGAGATTCCACATAAGCATGTATAAAGAGCATTAAGGTTATGCTTTTCCAAGTTCACATTTTAAACTTTTATGTAAAGAAAAGTATTTCTATTTTTTTTTAAATTATTTTAAAGGATTAGAAAATAAGAAAAAAGGAAAAAAAAATCCTAGACTGGTGACTGTTTACTTGGCTCTAGGGGGTTGAAAAATTTCTCACAAGAAGAAAATAGGGAGAAATACAAAGCAATCTTGTCCTGTTGAGATGACATTTTTCTCTTGATAAGCAGGTCAAATCAGCAGGTTCCCAATCTCAAAGAAAACTGCTGTGGTGGCCTACTTGGCTGTTAATACATAGCCCATCCAACACATGTATAGAAAAGTCAACTGAATGGGATAACAAGAAAAATGTGACTCACCCACAGGACTAAGTGCTAAATTCAGGAAGACTGCTAAGAAAGTTCCTCTTCATTTTCTGAGTATATTTCACTCCTGGTGTACATGAATTAAACAGCAGTCTTAGCAGTCTTCAAAAGAATGACATTGTATGTGTAATAAGCTGCTTTGAAATTATTAAAATGTATTTGTTCATGCTTTTTCTAATCATTATGCAGATAGGGGAGTCTGTGCCTTGAGAAACCTTAGACAGAAACAAGTTCATGCACACACTTTGTTGCTGTTTTCTTCACCCAAGCCACTCAGCCAAAGTATCTTGAATCTTGCCCTATTTAGTCTTTAAAGCTGAAGGGAGTCAGACCTGCCTGACCTTTGACAGACTCTGAAGAAAACCAAGGTTGTGGGAGAAGACTGCTGGCTCAATGTGCTGTACTTCTCAGCAGTAAAGTCTCTCTAACTGTGGGAATTCTCCGAAAGTGCTGTGGTTATTCCACAATAGCTCTTCGTTTGGATACCCTTAATCTCAAATAAAAAACAGGGGTGTCGTGATTCAGTTTATACCTCCAAAATGCATAATTATTCCAGAGTAATAGCTCTTCTGGAAAGCGTCCAACTAGCCTCAGCCCGTTCTCTCAGCTGGGTGCAGTGCAGCCCTGGATGATGCTGCTGTGACCTAGAGCTAGGCACACTCTGTGTATCCTCTTATATCTCCCATGATAAAAAGTAAATGATATTAATATTGTTAGTAACAAGAGCTGACTGATTTACTTACTGGAACTGATTTTAATCTTGAATTTTAATATTTTTTTGCAGTTCACGTGTTGTTTGTGAACAGTCGTCATTATTACACATGTACTTGTTTCTTCTTTGTTAACAGGCAGTTTAGGTAAAGCAGACCCTGGTCTGTGGATTATTCATCATCTGTCCATTTTAATTATTTGTTTTTTGTGCTCAGTGATTGGCATTTGACAGTGATGCTGCTCAGACTCTGTAATTTGATGAGAACAAATAATGAATGACCACATGTTAACCAGGCAGATAAAGGTGCTGGTGTTAAGACAGACATTCTTCAAACATCCGTGCAAACAGAAATTGAGGTCACAGAAAGGTTTTCAAGCAAAGCAGAGATGAACGAAACAGCCTGAGTTGAACTAGGCTGAGAGTTGCTTTGCTTGGCATTCTTGCTTTTGACCAACATTCACAGCTATTTGTGTTAGTGTGTTTATTTATTTATATATTTGTTTATTTTTAACTGACCAACTTATACAAGAGGATCCAGACTTGATTTCTTCCCCTTTCTTTCACATTCTCTAAGCCTGTGGTAGCATCCTAAGTCAGAAATTTGGGTTTACCCAGAAAAGTCTCAGAAATGGATTTCCAATCCAAAATAAATACCAAGCTCTATCTGGGTGATATGGGGGTATGATAAAAGGGTCTTATTAGAGGTATGACTAAGAAGAGGAAGTTTCAGGCTGGGGCAGGAAACTAGGGAGAAAACTCAAAAATTGGAGCCTTTGTTATAAATTTGATCTTTCCTGCATTTCATCCACTGAGAGGTTTGGAGTGTTAGCTATGTGCATGTGAAATTGTATGGACTCATAGGATTCATTTTGTTGGTACGGCCAAGATTTTTGTATTGGCTTTGTGGTCTACAGAAAGCATTTATGTAGTCTAAATATTCAAAAGGTCTAAATAATTTGAAGTGTCAAAATTTGTTTGGGCTTCTTTGTTTTCTTTTCTTGTGTCTCAAATAGATGTCCTGTGTCTACCTTTTGACTTAGCCAACCCAGAATGTCTGGGTTTATCTTTCAGCTAAGTCACTACAAAATGCATTATTCATTTTTTTTACGTTTAAGTAAAGGTGAGAAATGCTGAAATTATTTTGCTGTCTGGGAGTTAGAGAAAAGGGGGTGCTAATGATGAGCACTAATTCCAAAAAGGGGGTGCTAATGATGAGCACTAATTCCAAAATCTCTTGCTAAAATAAACTGTAAGTGGAAAATAAAATTACTGGTTTGGAGAAAGAAGAGTTTATTCTCATGATTCGCTACTGTGACAATGCTTCTTGTCCTTGTGGAAATTATGTAAAATAAACCGAATATTTTTGCCACTGGAATGATATGGCACAAATTCAGGGTTTCAGGACCATGATGGCAAGTTTTAAATTTTCCACCTCTACTGGACTGATTTTTTTTTCTTTTTTAATAAAAAAGAAATTAACAAAAAAGAAGGAAAAAAGCTGTTAGTCTATTGTTAGCCATGCAGTTAGTGTCTCCAAGGAAGATACAAGAGTTTGTGTCTGACATCTCCTTCAAACTCTGAATCTGTATTACAGCCATTTTTTAATAAGTTGAGAAATATGTGAAAAGAAATTGCAATGTCTTTCACTCAAACCTTGCTTAAAAGTCACACAAGACTGGTCTGTCCTCTTTCATGCATGCCAGGGCTACAATCTTTCTGTATCTAAATGTCTTCTGGGCGCTAACTCAGGATTCCCAGCAAAAAGTGATTTTTGTGCTCAGATATATTGAAATGCTCTTATCTGTACACTATAGTGACTGTAAATGAGATGTCTGGTTTTTTGTGCTCAGGGCACTTGGGCTGATCATTAGGAATTTTTTCACACTAAGAGTATTTTCAGCTGACTTGTTGCAATATTAAGTAGGACCCTTGTCATAAAAACAAGCAAATAGCTGAAAGGATGAGGTCACTCATGGTGACCTCAGCCCTGTCACTGAGCAAGGATGTAACTTGTTCACTTGAAAGTAAAATGAGAGGATAGAAATCAGGGTTTGGTGTAGACTTGAATTCCTCTCAACACCAAAACTGTATTTCAAACATATTTTTCATATGCATTGTTCACCAAACAATTCAGGTTTTTTCAAGTTAATTCCAGAAAAGTCCTGACATTCTCAAGTCTCTGTTTTGCTATTTTACCTGAAATTAGGCCAAAGATAAGTATAATTTCTTGTGTAAACACTTTGCCTACATTTCCTCCTCATTTGAGACCGGATTGGATTTTCCCCCACAGTGCTAGAGGATCTGCCCTGACAGGTGACTTTTCACAGGTCATCTGATAACCTTATCAGCAGAGGCAGAACTTTTGAGCTGGGGCATAATTCTCTCTCTCAGGTGACAAGTCACTCTTCAGCCAGGAGCACAGATTTAGCTGTAGTTTTCCTTCTTCCCTCCCTTCTTCCTGCAGCAAGCAGCTCTTGCTTTTGGTTTTGGTTTGGATTTTTTTAGGAGATACATAAGCATGACTTGCTTGTTTTAGACATTCCTGCTTGGATTGGAACACCCCAGAAGTGATAAGTGTGCTGAAAAATGCAGTACTGGCTGCTTAAAAACAAGTCAGTACTTCCCTGTCTGAACAGATGTTCTTGCTCAATAGGCACATGATACTTTTCTTCCTGAAACCTGGTTTTCTACAATTATGTTTATAAGGGTTTTATCTATGAGAATAACAGAGTATGTTGTTATACCTGTATACATTTTTCGACCCTGTAGTGTTACATTAAAATTCACAGTAAAATAGTTTAAATCAATTCTTGTGGTGCTTCATGGCACTTCATAGTAGCTCAAAAGTTGTTCCTGTTGTTTTTATCAATCACATTCTTCTTTCAGTTGGCATTGGCTTTTATTTTCTTGTCTTTGGCACTTGTAGAGTCTCTTCCCAACACCTATCTGATGCCCTTCATCATCAATGTCATTTGAATAACTTTTAACTCTTAGACAAACTATTTAATAAAATCTTATCAAGTAGCATAAAACAAGATTCTCAAAACTCAAATGTTGACTCTTGAGACAATGTCAAAGTAACACCTTGGTGGCACTGAGTACTGAGAAAAAAAATCCTAAGTGTATACTTTGTTTTTAAGAGTTTAAATTAATTGCTGGATCTGGTGACAAAGTGCTCTGAGGAATCGCAGCCTATACTCAGCAACACAATAAAGTAGTTTGATTAATACAGTATGTGGCTATTGTACAAAAACAGTAAATCCCACCTCATATAGGCTGTATTAAATAAATTTGAATAGTCTGTGTCAGAGCAATGACTTTCTCGATTTCTTAAAATCTTTTGAACAGCCTTAGGGTTGAATAGCATGCAAAACTGGTGTACCTACATTTCTGTATTTGCTGTGTATACCAGTCCCCTAATGACTGGATGAATATAACTGTCCTATATGTGTATGTACATGTATTATTTATATATATATATATATATATATATCTCACAATGCCTGTTCATTGTGTTCTCTGGTTTAGTGTAGTTTTTTAAAAAATCCCAGATATACAAGTAAGCAAACCATACAGGGACAACAGAACTCAAATACAGCAACCCTGAAAACTGATTATGACCCAGAAAATTAAATTTCACAAATTCTTATTTAAGAATTAAATGATACTTATACAGTTTGTACTGGATTCAAACGGATATAACTGATAACTATGTACAGCTTGTTTGCACACCATGGCATAAAAGGAAATCACTTTAAAATCATTGAACTGATGCAATTATTTGCAATAAATTATTTGAAAGAATCATTCTTATTTCCTTCATTTTCATTTAAGTTTTAAAAAAGACATTAACAGTTATATTCACTTTTAAGTATGTCCACATTAGGGGTGAGTTTGAAGCAATTTAAACTAATTAATTTCTAAGCCAATTTAGATACATCACTAATCAAATTCTGTGAGACCAGCTTGATACCAGTGTGTGCAATAATACAGAATTTTGCTTACCCTACCTTAAGTTTATTAAGTGTTCAGAAAACCACTGGGGGTAAAAACCAGTAGAAAATTGTTTTCTTGCTAACATCAGCAGCAAACAAAAAAGGTACATTTCCACACTGAGGAAGAGGGAAAATCTTTTACAGACATTTTTTCTTATATGGAAATCACACTTTGAAATGTCAATACCCCAGCCAAGAGTTGCCTTTTGAAAGTTAGCTGCAATAAAGAGCTTAAAAGAAAATCCTTGCCATAATGTTGAAAATAGTGATGCAACATTAATGCCTAGGTAATTTAGATGCTACATGATCAGATTACTCAGAGAAAATTGACTTGCTTAAGTCTTCTTTAGGTTCACAGGTTGGTTTCAGGGATTCGGGGATTCAAAAGGGGAGGATCCTAATTATTCTTTAGTCTGACCTCCTGTGACAAGAACTATACAATTTCAACTTGCAATTTCTCAATCAAATTTGTGACAAGCTCCTCCTAAAATGACTGACTGGTAAACTTCCTTTATCATCAGTCTGCCACTGATGATAAAGCAAGGATGAGACATTGGCAGCAGAGGCTCAGGAAGGACAAAATGCAGTTCTTCTGAACAAGCTGTGAAGGAAGGCACATCACACAGTACTTGCTTCAGTAAAGGTCAGGAGATCGTTACTTATACGTGAGCTTGGTTCTGACAACACATCTGCCTTGATGTTTCTCCAGGCTTCATAGGGTTTAAACCTCCTGGATGTTCAGATATTAACTATTCCTTCTGTAACTGAAGGGACAGCCTATATATGAGTGTATTAATATGACCAGCACCAGTAGTTACTACTATTACATGGTAATTTCAAGAAATAGCACCTACAATGACATGCCCAAACACAGTGGGATGTGTGGGCTCCACTGTGGCATACTTCCTTCTGGCATGTGAAAGAGCTACTAATAGAGTCTAGAAACCGGGTTTTATATTCACAGTTTGGGTGAGGTTTTCAAGAATACAAATCCAATTTAGAAATGTAAACAAGAGACAGGTTTTTGACTTATTAGCACCAGGAACTTGCAGCGTGCATTTGTAAACAAACTCTTTACATTCAACCATTACTCAGTAGGCAAAAAAGTAAGTGATGAGTTTTCCAGAGCAGGCTCAGATTTGGAAACTTCTAAATATATCTTCTAACTATGGTGACTAGATACTTGCAGACAGTTCAACACCCTGTGTTTCTGAAAATCCTGGGTTTGGTTCTCGTACTGTGTTTTTACTTAAAGATCTGTTTGCATAGATGTGTCTGTGTTTGGTTAGCACAAGCCCACATTTAAAAAAAAAATGCCCATTTTGTTTTATTAACTTTATTGCCAAGGGGAAAGGATGCAAATTCTGGAACTCGAGAGTGCTGCAGTAACACATAACAAAGTGCTATATCAAAGTGCCAGTGAAGTTGTGTTTGGGAAAATATATAGGAAAATAATCTGATTTCATTAAGCTGAATATTATTACATTTATTTACTGTTACATATTCTTGATCTAAATGGGATAAACTACCATATTTCACAAGGTTTTCTTTGTTTTTCATAAATGTCTTTTACAAATTTAAGTACTGATATTCAGAAAGCTTATTAATTTCTTACCATGATTTTATGACATATAAGTTCTGAAACATAAAATATTTTTAAGTACCCTATTTTTATCTAAAATTACAAGGTTTCATATTTTCCATTACTGCTCCAATATGGGGGTATAAAGTTTTTGTAAAGTGCAAAAGGCATTTGAATGCTTTGCTAGACTTAGTTTAAGCAACAGAGCAAGCAGTGTTTCCCTAATATTCTCAGAAAAAAAGTGCTGTACATGTGAAAAAATGGTAAATAATTCACATGCTGACTAAAAAAGACCACTCTGCTGTACTGTTTTTCTTTTTTTCTTTTCCTTCATCCTGTTTCATTGCATGTAGAAGTTGATATTCTGTATCAGAGACCTTCTACCATGACTCTACTAAAGCATTTGAATCTTCAAATCTATGGGAGAGACTCTGTCCTGGACCGACTCACATCTTTATCCTTGAAGTTCTTGGTGGTGTTTCTCCAGATTGTTTTTAGCCAAAGATTATGGGCAAAGCCAAAACTGTTTCTCTTCTGATTTCTCTCAGCCTGACTGAATTTCAGCAAGTATATATGACACCTGTGTGCATATGGCTATAAATAGAGTCAAGCGCTAATTGCTTGACACCAGTAAAGTTCACAAGTTTGGGGAGTTAAATATTATAAGCCATCAATGATCCACTCTGGATAATAACTTTCAGTTAATGTGAAATCTTTTTTCCAGACATTCAGTTGTTTACAGACTCCTGACTTTTGGGCCACAAAAGTGAAATTGCTTAAGTCGTGTGCTGTTAATTTTTACAGAGAGAGAAGTTCAGCAGCGGCTGTGTAGTACAAGGAGTAAAGTGGGTCTCCTAGGAAACCTACATGCCCTGGATTTTGTCTGTGCATCCATAATTTGTGATAATATCCTAGTGATAAACTGCATTTAGCAGACACCTTTAGCTGTCTCACCTGTTCTCTGCACAATAATTCAGCTTCCCTGGGATAGCAATTAAGCTTCTGACTGGCATCAGCAGCTTCCAGCAGAAGAAATTAAAAGGAGGAAAAAAATCTGCTGGAGAAATATTCACCTGTCATCCACTGCGTGTACACATGCAGATTTTCCAGCTCAATTCATTTGAGATGCAGGATGAGCCATATTTAGTCTCACCTTCAGGAGATCCTTCACTGTATCCAGCTGGGAAGCTGGAGGCATCCTACTTGCAAACAAAAATGTCCAGACTTATAAAAGGTCACCAGCAACGGCTTTAAACTTCTGAGTACATGGGATATTAAGTCTGTGGTGCTATTGTGTGCCGTAAAAATAGTTTAAATACTTTGTATAATTTTCTGCAGGATTTTAGTTATATGTTTTCCCTGTTTCTTAAGCCAGTGAAGCTTAGGCTTTCATCAAATAAGGTATCAGCTTGTCGGTGAGGGAGGTCTGGAAAAAGCACGGCCTTGGCAGAATTCCTGATGGTGTGGTATCTAGATTTCAGTAGTTCTCATTTGGGATAATGACATCCATAACTCACTGTGGTATTATTCCCTCAGGCAGTTTAAAACTTCTTATAAAAATCTTTGCTTCAGTTTTGTAATAGTAAATTTCTACATGCTCAGAAACCATATGCTTAGTTTTTTATTAAGATAACGCATGCTCTGTTTTTATAGCAATTTTTTGCATATAAAAACAATACAGGATCTGAAACCCTACTTTCAAGCATCCCCCTAATCTCAAAAAACTAAGAAAATAAGTGCATGAGTCTAACAAGCCAAATCAAGCACTGCACACCTCTAAACCCAGAGGCTGCAGTACTGAGGCTTAGGTCTGTTGAGATCTGCCTATACTCGAGTTTTGTGTGGCAGTTGTGTGAGGTGCAAGGGCGCCACTGTTAACACACCCATTTAACAGACAGTAAATCTCAGGACTGAGGTCCATCTGTGCAGCATGGGAGAACTCCTGCTTTTTATCCTCATACTTAGTTGTGTACAAGTTAGAATCATTGACTCATAGAATGGTTTGGGTTCAAAACAATCATAAAGATCATCTCATTCCAATCCCCGTGCCATGGGCAGGAACACCACCCACTGGACCAGGTTACTTAGGGTCCCATCCAACCTGGCCTTGAGCACTTCCAGGAGTGGCACATCCATAAGTTCTCTGGGCAACCTCTCATGCTTCACCACCCTTTGAGTCAATTTCTGTTTAGCATCTAATTCAACCCTGCACTCTTTCAGTTTAAAACCACTGTCATTGTCCTGTCACTATCTGCTCATATAAAAAATCTCTCTCCCTCCTTCTTAAGATGCTGGAAGGCCAGAGGGAAGTCTTCATGGAGCCTTCTCCAGGCTAAACATCCCCAGCTCTCTGAGCCTGTCTCCACAGGAGAGGTGCTTCAACCAATTGATCATCTTCATGGCACTCCTCTGGACCCACTCCAACAGGTCCACAGCTTTCTTGTGCTGAGAAAGTTGTGGCCTTTGTTACTCCTTTCAAACTGTGGAGTTCATGCTTTTTCTCAGAAGAAACACTATTATGTTACTTAATTTTAAATTTGCATGTTCATTTATTCTTGTTAATCAAGTTTATATAAGACTGCCACATTAGAAAGATATTACTGATGTGTCTCATCACTTGAACTGTTCAAAGCACTGTGTGAATTTGATCCTTTCACAAATATTAATCTGCCTTGGGGTTGTCCTGAGCACCCATTCACTCAGTTAAAAATTTGTGTTTGCATGCTGATGTTTGTTCCTGAGGGCTCATCTCCCCTAGTGAGCATGTTTAAACAACTGAAGTACTCTTACAATGAAACATTCAAATTCAAGCCTTCATTATTATGCAATCTGGGATTATTTTTTTTTTATCATTAGACTTCCTTCTGAACTGGGTGGTTGACACTCCCTGTTCCAAATTCCTCTCCCATGAGCTAGTTGTTTGGAAATACTGGCTAGGAAGACAAAAAAATGGGGTTTTTTTGGTTTTTGTTTTTTTTAATCTGGAGAAAGTGGGGCCGGGGGGGGGGGGGGGGGGGGGGGGGGGGGGGGGGGCTGTTTCGCTAGGTAATTGGGATTAAACTGTAACCTGAAGGCAGTCCACAGAAATAGGGTAAAGAGCAAAAGGAAAAGGAGAGCATAATTTGGAGGACTGATGCACTGGAAACTGATCCTGATTCCAAGTGCTTTGGCTGGCTGAGAATTCTTGTGCATGACTTAACTAGTTTCTGGATTAAACCTTGCATATGCCCTAGGAGAGGAATGTGTACCTGCTTCAGCAGCATGTGCTCTCTGGAAAAAACTGTGGAAACGAGTCTTTGTTGTGTCGAACTGAGGGTACCTTTCCTATTCAGAACAAGAGATTTCTGATTAACTCCATATCTAAGCAATTTTAATGGTTCATGAGACTGTTTTGACTTGAATCTCCAATCAGATCAGTTTCCATACAGAACTTCACTCCTTGATCTATGTCCAACAACGTATTTATCAGGGAATTTATACAGCCCTTTAAATTCACTTCCTTATGTGAATTAAACTAGCTTTCATAGTCTGAAAGTTGCCTCTGTGTGAAGTGAGGATTTCTCCAAATTTTTCTCGTGTCCTGTGATGCTGTGGTGTTCTCCCTCTGAGTCCTTCAGCCGGGCAGTCTCTGCCGCAGGAGAGCTGGAGAGATGCGCTTCCTCCTTTGCCCGCAGGGCCAAAACTCTGCATGGATGTGCTCTCCCGGCGCCGAATGCTCGGGCTCTTCCGGCTGCACAAGGAGAGCGCCAGCCTTTTGGCAATTTTCTTGGGGAGGACTCGTTTCGTTTCTCGAGCAGCTTAGCATTCAAAATACCGTGGCCACTTGAAGAGCCGCAGGTCCTTCAGGTTGCCGTGACACAGGTTGCCGGGTGCTTGAGCGCACACGAAGAGCTGCTGCAGCGAAGCCTTTCATTGTTGTGCCTCAGCGGCTCGGAGGGCTCGGCCAGCTCCGGCATCGAGAGCAGCTGCCTCCGACAGCGGCCGCGGCCCCGGCATTGTTTTGGTCTCGTTTCTGCAGAGGAGCGGCAGGAGCTTACATCATTTCCAGTAATGAAGTGCCTGGGGTTCTTTTATGACTTGCACACTGTGCTTCTCTGGAGCTGTACAGTATGTGCTGCGTGACTCCAGGGAAACCGAGGATTTGTTTTGACTTGCTAAAAGAACGTTTTGCTATTTCACTTTACAATTTCACCGTATGACTTGTCAATTCTCTCCCCCTCTTAAGAATAACTTCAGATTTAATTAGCTGAGTGCAAACATCTTTCATTGCGGTGTGGATTATACTCCTCATTGAGTACATTTACCAACAGAATGAAAGACAACTTAATCAGGCGATTCTGTATTTGTACTGCTGTGTCCAGAGAGCATGGTAGCTATCAACAGACAGTTCCTTTTTATTTTCTTTCTAGTGCAGGGTGTCCAGTGATTTGGGGACGCATCTTGTTAAGGCTTACTCTTTGGTTCTGATGCTCTGTCTCCTACCTAAGACACCTTTACAAGTGTGTTTCATTATCATTTCCCTCTCTGTTATGTAAGAAAAATTATACTTATGTGCTGCGCTGGGATGTACTGAAGGTGCTGGCATCTCCCCAGAGGTTCCCCAGTGACCTTTCCTAGCATATTGTAAATGATACAATTTATACTTTGCTGAATTTCAAAATAGCGTTGCTCATGAACTTCTATTAGAAAAGTTTGGCATCGTCTTCCCAAAGCATTACCTGGGGGTGTGTGTGAGGCAGGGGTGTGTGTGTGTGTGTGTGTGTATGTGTGCGTGTGTGCTTTAAATCCTTCCGTGCTGAATTTCAGTTTGCATTTCCACAACTCGGAAAACATTCTCCAGACCATGAACCACCGGGAGTGTTTCAGGAGTATCCTGAAGCAGCAGCCTCCACAATCTCCACGAGTCCTGAAGTACATGACTGTGCTGCAGCAACATCAGCTGATTTACCTGCATGTGCTGTCACAACAAATGCTTTTTGACAGCATCAAAAACAATGAAAAACAGCACAACATTTATAATCCCCTTTGTAAAACTGTCATCCTTTCTGTTAGTTCCGGGTAGTGACCTTGTCATGAGCACTTTATAAAGCACCTTTAACCCTATTAACTATTCACTTCCCCAGAGTTAAAATTTGACAAGTCCATTTTTAGCCATGTCTTCTCTCAGAGATGCCGTGGTTTCAGTTTGATTCTTCAGAAGTGAATCATAGTTTCAAAACCCTCACTAATTGAAACACTCTTCCATTAGCATTCAACATGTTTAATATGGGTTCAGGCATGTTATCAGAAACTTATACTAGAGTCCTTAAAAAATATCCCATGTGATTTCATGCCCTGGAAACACCTTTTGCGTTGTAACCATTCCTACAGCTATGGGGAGATATGAGGCATATGGATGTGAGTTAGTCAAATTAATACCATAATGGTATCTGGCTCGACAAGCAGATACAGAGCAAACAAAGAGCAGAACAGCTGTAGTAGAGTTACCTTTTATGTGGGTGGCATAGACGTCTGCCAATTAAAATGATCTGATGAATCATTTCTTGCCATATGATTACTGTTAATAAGAATTTATGTTCACAAGTTTGTGTCTGAACTTTGCACAGGTTCATGCCTGCATTTATTTTGTTAAAAAATAGAGCATATCATGGTTGTTTTTTTGTTCTTAATGGACTTTCTTTCCTGTCTTGAAAGCATTCCAGGACTTCAGTAATACAGAGGTGCCAACTAACCCTTAAAGGAAGATGTTTTAATCTCCATGTAGTGCTTTCTATATGTAATTCTGTGTATACAGAATAATAGTTTTAACCTGGGAACCTCAAGCTAAGCTTATAACTCCACAAAGCAGCACTTACAAAGAGAGCGTGGCCTTCAAAATATGAACTTTTATTAAAGTCTTTGTTATTGCAAGCATTTATACTTACACATAACACTTTACCACTGACTGACAGGTTTTGGCCATTGACTTCGCAACACTAATTCACTGTGTGTAAAATCAAGTGATTTTTTTTTTTCCAGAACTGATCTGTATGGTGAGAAATAAGGCTTGGCAAAATGTTCTTTTAAATATGTCCTCAAAATCTTGCAAAGCATTTCAAAGTATTTGTGAAGTGTGTGCAACAAGTGAGACATTTTATAGAAAGAAATACACAAGTCCAAGCATGGTGAGTGTTAACAAACTTTGATAAAGGATGATTTGAGAATCTTTCTGTCATCAGAAAAATGTGGTTTGAAATTCTGCATATAGTAGGACAGGGGAGAGGGACAGAAAACAACTGCAATAAAACTGCTTGAAATACAGTTCAAGTAAGTGGTTGGAGACTTGTCATCCTTGTTTGGGAGCCATAAGCAGAACAAACATTTTGATGGAAGGACTTGTTCCCATGGGACTTAGAACAGTTAGCAGAAAATATATAGAGGAAAACAATCCTAAAAAGACTAAGGAGGGACTTGGCAAATAGATGCTTTCTCTCCCTATTTGCCCTACTAGCAGTTCTGCCACTCACACAGAAAGAAGACACTGATAAGCAAGGCATTGCTGTGGCACTTAAGATTGACCTTTGGGGTCTCTTTGGCTAACAGCCTCCTCCTCACCTCTGCTCTGTCCATGTCAATTGATGCTTTGATATCACATTAGCTTCCATTTTCCCCGCAGCATCAATAAAACAAGAACTCTGCTATGTTTTTTCCAGTGTCATCCTGCATTACCACCTACAAGAAGACGCCGCCTCCAGTCCCACCAAGAACTACCACCAAGCCCTTTATCTCCATCACGGCCCAGAGCAGCACGGAGTCTGCCCAAGATGCATACATGGATGGGCATGGACAGAGGGGCGATATCATCAGTCAGTCTGGACTTAGCAACTCCACGGAAAGCCTGGACAGTATGAAGGCACTGACGGCTGCTATTGAAGCTGCCAATGCGCAGATCCATGGCCCTGCAAGCCAACATGTAGGGAACAACACTGCCACCGTCACCACCACCACAACCATTGCCACTGTTGCAGTAGAAGATAGGAAGAAGGACCACTTCAAGAAAAATAGATGCTTATCTATTGGAATACAGGTACAGTACACAATGTGGATTATATGCTTGCTATTGTTTTGGATTTCTACATCTGTTTTACTGCTCATTATACAATGTTTTGTGTATTTTTCTTCTTGTCCTGACAGGTACCTATGTAGAACTTGCATCAGCATAATCATTCTGCATGGTACTAATGATGTTTTCCTAATTTATCATAAATACATCAGATGCAAGGATTTGTTTGAGTCTCTGTGCTGCTTGTTATTCAGCTCTGTTAAATTACACACATGAGCACTAATCTATGAATCATAACACAGCGGGGGTCAGAAAGGCATGAATTAAATCATTGAAAGGGAATGTGTAAAACAATGATTTACATTACACTATCACCAAAAAAATATTTTCATCCAGCCTCAGTGAATTAATTGTCGCTGCTTATTCATGCATTTCATAATGACTGGTAGCCACTTGAATGAGGCAGCATTGTTCCTATCTCAGCCTCAAGAGCAGAAGATAAGTTCCTTCTGATTTGCCCTTGTTAAAGAAAATTACATTTTGTTGCCTCTAGTGGAATGAAACAAGAAAACCAACCCTGCCAAAGTTCATTCCTGTTTACAGAAAGGACAAGAGTAAATAAACTACACTCGTGTAATCTGCTTTCTTAATTAATCTTTCCCACCCCCCTACTCCCTCCCAAAAAATGGTGTGCATAGGACTCCCAACTATCTGCTTGCAGGATTAGCTTTTGTAACAAAGTACTCGAACTTAAAATCAACTGAGAATTAACACAAGTTTTGACAGGAGATGAATCTTGAGCAAATAGAATAGCAATCCACAGCTTATTGGCCTTCACGAGAAGACACAATTTTTTTTTCTTGCAGAAGGTGGTTGTAAGCACAGCACTATGTGCCTGGACAGGCTTATCTGATTAGTAAAGTCTAAGAATTTACCATGAAATATCTGTATCAGCCTGATGAGATAGATGAGAGGTGCTGTGCTGAAGTATGCCATCCCAGGGTTAGCTGCTATGGCAGGAGAATCTATGACTTTTCTCTCACTTCTTCTTGAAAGGGCCATAATAACTATTGCCTGTGGGTTCAGTTCACTGGCTTTGTTATAGACCTTTACTGCTTCACAGCTGTTTGTTTTGGGTATGTTCTGAAAGAAGGAACTGATGTTCAGTGTTAAACACAGGGGAAAGATCCAGGTGGGACAGGGATAGAGGAAAACTCCCATTCCCATTCCCAGCCAAGCCTAAAATGCCATTATATTATTGTAATCTCTTATTCCACTAATCCAAGAAACCAAGACTCCTTAGCAAAGACCCTGCAAAATAATGGGTACAAGTAAATAATTTCCATGTTTGCAGAAGTCAAAACGAACAATGGCAATGTGAATCATGGTTCTTGAAAGACCACCTCTCGCTATCTCTTCTTAAGGTAGTGTTGCAAGTAACAAATCCTGTTTTGAAAGATATAGAGGCCTCAGTTTCCTGAGATCTGAGGAAAACAGAGCTTCAAATGCTCTTCAAGCCTTTGACAATCTCCCTTTTAAACTTTGAAGTTTACAGATGACCAGTGATTATACATGAAATAATCATGAAATCTGGGGACGGTACGTGAGGGTCTGCCAAGGCGGATTTGCGTACAAACCAATGAAGATGTGGCACAAACCACCTGAAGCTGGGGTGACATGGAGTGAATCCTTCAGCAGGGATACAGCCTTACAGGATTCCTGCCTGTGCATGGTGCCACCCTCACATGTGCACATCAATGATATTTTTAGAGTCAGACAGGCTTCACAGATAAAAGAAACTTACTTCATTAGTCTGCTGTCTGATCCATTTTGCAGCATCGTTGCACAACAGACATACTGCTACAGCTGAAGGGGTAGTGTGGGAGTAGAAATACCTTAAGATAGGTGTTGATGCCAGAAATTTCTTCTCTTACAAACAACTACCCTAAAGGAGGTACGTACATTGTCAGTCCTCTGACTGGCAGTATAGAGTCAGTCTCTCTGCACTGAGTAAAGGGAGCCTGGTTAAGGCTTAGTCGGAACTCAGGCCAAGTATACACCCAATGATAGTTCAACCCATCTCTGTAGAGCAGGGCAAGCTCCATTAGCCGCAGGTGTGTTCTTGGTTTTCTTCTTCCTCTGCCAAATAAACCTATGTGCGCTTCTGATGAACCTCCATGTGTGTCCTCTACACCCCTCAGTCATGCTTACGGCACCACAAGCCTGTGCTGTAAACTGCTGAGCAAACAAGCAAAGTTAAGCAAAGAGAAGCCCTTCCATCAAAAGGTTGCTACACTCTGTCAGTTATGGGATCTAAGGTGTGTTTATCACCCCAGAACCACCAGTATCAAGGAACCACCTCACCTCACAGGACAGCTTCTGTAACTCCCATCCCTCACAGAGCACTTTTCCTGCTCAAGTTGGTCATTTGGTTCTCAACAAGAAGTTGCTGGTGGAACAGCCACTACAGTCCGATATTTTGCACACCCATGGTCAATTTGAGGCTACAGGTCACTTCATGAGACTGCTATGGTCCAAGAATTCTGTCTGCTGGAAAATGTTTTTCTTGTATGACTATCCATATTATATATAGAATTGGGAATTAACAACTACACTGTTTGGGCTCAGAATATTGTGATTTTGTTCAAAGACACATCTGTGACTAAATTTTAACATTATACCATTGGCACAAATCTCTTCATGGAGCTGAAGATGGAGATGTGATATTAAGTTCCAGCCCATGCTCCTGGGGACCACCAGTCTGCAAGATGAAGCAGTAAAGAAAATGCATCCAAGACTCGTATCTGCTTTCTTTAAATCTTTTTTCTTCAGTGCTCTGATTTGAGCCACTAACATTTAAACAAAATAAACATATGATTTTGATATGAGTTCACATATGCCTGCACATAGAGATAGAAGGTAAAATCAAACAAATGGTGAGGCACAAAACCTGGAGTTACAGCTGCTCAGAGATGTGCTTTGACAAATGTGAGCATCCAGCCTCCATAAAACACCAGATAACATCCATCTGCATGTTGCAGGCTGAATATTGTCTTACCAGAAGTGCTTTATAGATTAAGAATAATGAATATTCACTAATAACATCAGAAATGAGCATACCACAGAGAAACTGACTAGATGAAGTACAAACTGACTTATGGTACAAGCTCTATGTGCAGACACGAAGTAGTTAAGGTGCATAGAAACTGCAAGTAGCCTGGTGATATCTCTGCTAAAATACATTCTAATTACCTGTCATGTTTTGGGTTTTTCAAGGTTGATGGTGCTGAAGAATCCACCATACCAGGTGACAATAAAGTGACCAGTAAGTTCCAGTCCATAGGAGTTCAAGTAGAGGAGGAGAAGTGGTAAGTAAAAGTTAACACTGTTTTTTCTAAAGTAAATAATTATGCCACAACTAATTTTTAAGAGCCCTAGTTCCTGCACACATGACCACATAAACCTGCTTCCTGGATGAATTGTTAGATCACCCAGCTGAGTCTTACAAATGTTGTAGCTCTTGTTTTTCAGAGAGAACCAGTGAGAGAAATATAACTGCCACATATTTTGAGGGCTTATATACTTTTAATAATATCTGTTCCCCCAGAAAATCTACCTAAACAGTGGAGAGTGTTGCAGCTGGAGTATTAGTCTTGAGATGGCTGCAGCAGCATAAAACTGATGAGGAAATGTTTACCTTGTTTTTCTGCAGAATAATTTCAGCCACATGTAGCAGTGCAGTGGCAGAGCCAAACTGAATGCTTTTACTCAGGTATCTCGCCCAGACATCTCTGCATTACAATTGTTCCCTTCCAAAAAAATTGTTGAGATTACAAAGCAAACCTGCAAAACTCTGTTCTCCCTACAATCTGCAGTGTATCCTGAGTTAGAAAACAAATATCCTCCAAAAAAATCAAAAATAAAAAATAAAATAGAGCAGCTGTCTTGAAGGGTTATGTTTCATTTTGATGACAAATTTGCAGCTACATTGCAGGGCAGCATAACTCTGCATAGCACTTGGGAGACATGTAAAATTTTTGAGTGCTTGACCACAACTGCAAATCTTATTTCCTTCCCAAAAGTGTGACTGACTCAGTAGCTGAAGAAAAGCCAGACTCTCCCCTTGCCTCTGAGTGTGCAGGCCTGCCCAGTGTTGCTGTGACTCCAAGAACCCACGCAAGTCTGGCTTCTCTTTTCTCAGGCTGCGTGGGCACAGTGTAACTTTTGAATGCCGGAGCCACTTTCTTGATAACTCTCAGCACCCTCCTGTGTCATAGGCAAAGCCTCGGCACAGTGAGGGAAGTTATCCTTGTAATTTCTCCAGAGAAAACCTGGGTGCAGCAAATCTGAGCTGACAAAATTCAGGCCCTCTCCCCTGTCTCTGGCCTGCTGACTGCAGGAGCCAGTGGACATGTCCATTTTCACACCGTTTTTTTCCTACATCTGCTAAAAATACTCAAAAGTAGCAGGTTGTCTATACCATTTTCAATTCAACCAAATCACCCTGTAAAGTAGCAGAGCATTTTCCTGTGGTTTTAAAAGGCTAACGTAATTTCAGCAAAAAAGAAATGTGATTTTGCAATAACCCTGCTAGGCTGTTACCAAGTTCCTCATTAACCTGCTAAAACATCTCTTGCTGGCAGACATTTCTTTATGTGTTAGACCTTAGCCCCATTTACCCGCAACTCCTCCAGCACTAGATAAATGAGCACATTAGAATGGATGCTGAAGAACCGTTTCACTTCAGCCTGGGCACAAAGGAAATAACTACCCCAAAAGCCCAACCCTCCCCCTTCCCCCAAAGAAAGAAAGAAATGGCTGTTTGTAAATACCTTTCTTCCAAAGTCCTCTTTCTACTGCAGTTTTTATTGCTTCAGAGAAAAAGGTAAGATTTGCCTGTGAGTGTCTGCCCTGAGAAAGCAATATTTCTGCATTACTTACTGACAGCTGTATTTGGGGTTTTCCTTGCTGAAGTTGAGGTTGCTGCTGTTTGGAGCAGACAGGCAAGCAGCAATCTATCATGGACTTTCAGAAGTGAACTGGCTGATAAAGGACAGCCCCTAATCCTTGGAAAATGAGTGCACTCAAGACACAAAGGGCTTATCATCACAGTTGGGCACTCATACTCTTTTTTTTCTTTTTTCCCTAACACAGCAGAGCACAATGTATTGATTATCTGTTACAGGAATAGAATTGTAAATACAGTACATTCTTCATTGTCCCTGTACCATAACATCTGCAAAGCCTAAGAAAAGCCCTTTTTAGCTGAATCTTTGAGAAATTAATGTTTTTAAAAATATTCTAGGCTTCAGAAATACTAAATAAAAGTAAAATTAGAAGAATGACACAGCAGGAAGGACAAATACAGTAAATTGATCATGTTTCCTTGACAGTCTAAGCTATTAATTACACTGTTACAAAATAAGAAAGCCCTTTAGCTAATGCACCAAAAGCCTACCACAACTTTCCATCTTCTTCTTCTTGGCTTCCTGCTCTTTCCTTCCCCTTTCCCTCACCTCATACAATTGTCATTCTCACACTAGGGAGCCTTACCTCCTCATGCCCTTATAAATATTCCTTCTTCTGTGTTTGGACCAGGTAAGCAAAATATTTTGCCTCCATTTCTTGATCTGAGTAATTCAGTAAGAGAGCATCTTCACAGGACAGCTCTCTCACATTTCAATCTTCCATCTTGCCTCAGACCTTTCATTGGCCCTTCACTTTCTGTATCGTGGGCCTCCTGCCAAGACAGTGCGTCAGTCTGCCTCTTGTACTGCTCAAAGGACAAACGTGCTTCCTGCTACCTGACCACATTACAGCTGGATCCATTGCTGCTGTTTATCTTATCCTCAGTACTTTTTGCTGCTGGTTCTCAATAATATTTTTCATATCCATTCCCAACCTGCAGCTCTGTGATTTCTAGCATTTACAAAGTAGCCCTTCTCAGTCTTTCTCTTGGAGAGAAATTGGTATGCATTTCTTTCAAGCTCTTGAGCTTATTGCTGTTAATCTTTTATCTCTCACCTGACCTTCCCTAACTGGCAAAGCCCTAACCAAAATGTTCTTTTTTTTTTCCTTCCAGGGCAGTTTTGAAAAGTGTACCTAATGAAACTCATCCATGCAATCTCAGGGCACTTCAATTTCTGTCCATTTCTGTTTGTCCTTTCTTTCTACCTGTAACTTCTTCTTGACCTCAAGGGACAACCCTCCTCACTTACAGAAGATAATTGAGTTGTTAGAAGTAAACCAGTTCTACTGAAGCAGAAAAAAAACCGAAATAATTTATTCTGCCAAAAACAATTAGCATGCATTCTTTGTGAGCAAGGGGTTTTCAGTCCCATAGCTCTGTAATCAGTTTTAGTCTGCCTTGTAATTTATCTTGCCTGCCCCAAGATCTCCGCCTGTTATTCTCACCTCCAAAATTTTCCCACTTATTGTTCTAGATGTACCATCAGCTGGTAATTGTACCTGATATGCCATCACAAGAATTTTTGAATACTGAAACAATGTTAATTTCTGGAGTAAGAACACTGCCATAGGGGACTGCAGTGGACACATGGTCCTTCTCCCTCTTCTCTGGTTTGTGGGGCACTGAGGAAGATACCCCCATATCTTGATACACAAAAGTGTGTCTTACCACAAGATCTTGATACACAAAGTATGGCCTATCACAGCACACCTCTTGATATGGTATAAAGTAGAATCATTTGAAGTAACAATATGGTAACATAAAGCAAACAATCAAACAAAAACCCTGGGCTGTCTCTTCGAGGAAAAAAAGAAAAACCTTCATATCTTTGGCTTTTGTCACTATATAAACTCATATTTTTCTGGTTTTTTCCTGTAGGTTTTTGGGTTTTGTTACTTACTGTCCAACAAAAAATACTCAGGTTTTAGTGTCTTCCCTATACAATAGGCCAACTCAAACTTCTCAATGCTGCACTTGTTAGAATTTTCAAGTCTGTATTTTGGGTAAGCTAAGCAGGAAATACATGATGTGACATTTGAGGGATGTCATGTGCAGGGCTAAGAGTTGGACTTACTGATCCTTTTGGCTCTCTTCCAACTAGGAATATTCTGTGATTCTGTGAACTACTTGCATTGCTTTTCTCAGCAGCATTTTCTGGATATCCATGGTGGAAGCCATTCCAGTGAGAAATTCTGAAGGTCATAGGAGTCCCATCCCTGAAAACATTCAAGGTCAGGCTGAAAGGGCTTGGAGGAAACTGATCTAGTTGCAAATGTCCCTGCTCATTGCAGGAAGGTTGGACTAGATGACCTTTAAATGTCCCTTGCAACCCACACCAGTTCCTCTGGCCAGTCCCACCCTGGTAGGACTCATTCCCCACATCTCCTCCCACCCCATGCATGCTTGGAGGAGGAACTGCTGCTCTGGTCAACAAAAGGCAACTCAGACCCTGGCTCTGACAGGCCCAGTCTCCTTCTCTGGCCACAGCTGCCTGTGAGCTGAGGGAATGCTTACAGCCCTGGTGGCTCCCAGCCAGCTGGTGGGCTGCTGCAAGCCTGGCCTTGGCAGAATTGGCCATAAATTTCTGATCACACCCTGCTGGTTAGCAGTAGCCTCCCTGCTCCAGACTGAGCCCTGGAGGGAGGCTGAGTACTCCAGTCAGCATCTCTGCTCTGCAATGCAAAACAACAAATAAACCAACAAGCTTAAAACAATGTGATGAACAAATATGAGCTGCTGCAAGGAATGGCGTTGGAACAGGAATGTTGTTCCTGCCATTAGAAAATGGTACCATATCTGCTAACAACTTCTGCAGTTTGTTTTGTTCTGCTGACAGCAGCTGCAACCTTAGCAGAGAAGCCCACCAGCAAGAAGGAGGACAGCCAGTGGGGAAAGTAAGGTTTAGTTTAACCTAAATACCTGTAAGATTGACCATGCATCAGTTGGCTTGAAATCCAGATGTTTTCTGGGGGTTTGGGTTTGGGGGTTTTTCTAGAAAGGAATTAAGCTATCTAAGTTGAATTGCAAACATGCTTTGCAAGAGAAAGCCAAAGACTTAGAAGCTGAGAGTTGAATGCCAACAAGTGACCCTGTTGTTGTTCAAAACACATCATTCTGTTGTTCTCCATACTGGTTTATCCAGTCTGAGGTTTTATGGCTTTCTGCACCCTAGGCCAGATATCTGCTGCAGCTCTCTGAAGCTGTAATTATTACACCTTGTGCCTGCAGGGCACAAAAGGGCCAAGCCTGAAAGAGAAGAAGCAGCGAACCTCTGTTTTGAACTGTTTCCTGTTTTTAGGTAAACTTGTGAATGTTTTATATGGTAGAAGTAGCAAAAAACATTATCATTAGCTTCAACGTTACTCTCCTCTAGTATGGAGTTTTAACTGAAAGCAAAGCAAAAAAGGCTCATATGGGACACAAATGGTATTTTGTAAGAGTAAAACATCCTGGAAGTGAGTGAGGAAGCTGTGTCAGAGACTAAAATTACCATCTATTAGGTATTTTTTATAGCTGAGCTGGAGGCAGGTGGATAGTAAGTACCTACCTACATTTCCATTTTATTCAAAATACATTTCCTTGGAAGTATTTTTTTTAATTTTGAACTGATGCTATATTCTGTTGCCAAATTGTTTTTCTTTTCAAGGCAGATAAATTATATAATTCAGTAATACATAATTTGCCAAGAAACTGTCATGCAAACCTGTTGCATATTATTACACAGATAAAACAAAGGCAAAAAAAGTAGGTCATTATATTCCATTTGTTAAGCAGAGTCTGGATTTGGTGGTACTAGCTCATCCTGAACCCAGTAAGAGTACACTCCTGAAAGTCTTGAAAAGTATAACCTCCAACAATATGTCCTCCTGTCAAGCAGACTTTGGTGCTTTCACATTTGGGTTTTGGTATACACTGGAAAGCCAGGGTGTTAAATGAAATCACAAGTGGTCATCTGTAACAGGAGTGTCAGAATCTGAGGCACTGAAGAAAGCAGAAGGTGGCTGTGACATGGAGGTAGGGACATGGAGAAGAGCAAGCGTGGGCTAAGGCATTTGCTTTTCTCACCAGTGCTATGGAAGGTATGGAAAAGTACACTGTGTACTAATGCCTTGGCTCTCAGTGAACCCTGACTAAATGACTAAAAAGAAATCCTCAGTCAGCATGTGCCTCTGTGGGCAAACGTTTTTGTGTGTGTGTTTGTGTTTGTGTGTGTGTTTATGTGTTTCAATGCAGATAAGGGATTTGTCAGGTTGGTGGTCAAATGAAAGCAATTTCTAAAAAAACTAACATGGATTGGACCAATAGATTTTCACTGTAATGTCAGCCTAATGCTAGTGTCTTTCTAATCACTAATACTAGTATGACAGCTTTTCTCTGCCAGGGGCCCATAGCAGATACTTAGGAAAAGTACAAAGGAGTGTGTGAACCAAGCGCTGCTTCTCCCAGTAGACATTCCCAATTTAGTATTCTGTTGTTCAGGGACTTCCTAAACCAAATATGAATATGTGTAATGGCTCTTCCTGTGAATTTGATAAAGTCCTCTTTGAACCCATTTTTACCTTTGCTTTTTCCAGGATTCTGTGACAATTTAATTATACATTGTGTGAAGAAGTACTTCCTTTCATTAGATGTAGATCTTCAGACCTCTAAGCCTTGCAACTGGCTGCCTTCCTCCCCACAGTTATTGCACTCAGAAATGGTGAAACATCCCTTAGTCAGGATTTCATAGATCTCTCATAGTCCTCCTCATCTATCTGTTTTCTAAACCTTTTCTCTTATGGAAGGGATTCCATCTCCCCAGTGACCCTTCTCGTCCCTTTCTAACTTTTTCTGCTGTATCAATCCACAACAAAATGCTTTTCTCTGCTTTCCAGAGGATAAATACTACCAAGCTGAAGAATTCTGTGCACTCTATTTTTCAATTTGCCGGTGCATATCATGCACAACTACAGTGGCACAACCATGACTTCTGTAAAATTTAACGTTTGTTTCAAAATAACTGCAAGCAGCAGGCACTATGTTAAAATGCTTGTGATTATTAAAAAAATATGTACATAATCTATTATTGAAGTTTTCCTGGGACTCGTGTGGCTGAGATGTTAATTTGAGCCTTCTTCTGCAGAGGAATTGGGCTTTTTTTTTTATTGGAGGACCTTTCTCAACTTCTGTTTTGCTTTGCTCTACTCCACTCAAAGCCCCAGATCAACAGACATTAATTTCCTCTATCAGCAGGACCTATTACAATCTTCCTTGAAGTCTGCTTCAGTCTTCCTGAGCTATCTGGATGCCCCAGGTATATAGGACATAAAATTCTTCCTCAGCATCCTTCATCTGCTTCCTCACCAGCTGCAGACTAAATATACATGATAGAATTTTGCTGTCAGTTGTACTTGTCTAATTGGCTATTGCTCTTCAGTGGAAGGTGGAATATAAATGAAAGGAAGTGAAATGGCACCCAGCATCCAGCTCCACCATCTCTTCAGCATTTTCACTGCTGCTAGAGCGCAAACTGAAAACAGAACTGGCATGGGCAAAACAGCCAAAATATCACAGGGAAATGGATTCCAACACTAGTTTCAAGTGTAGATGTGAGGTTGAGAACAAATTGGAGACTAGCTACTGGCTGCATGAGTGCACAGGCATCCTGGATTTGTAAGAAGAGGAGATGGGAATCTGTCACTATTCAGTTCAAAACTGTTAATTCTGAACCCTAAATATTACTGATTTAAGAAACATCTCTGTTAATTACTTTATGGTTCTACCTTCTTTTTCATCATGGGGCAAGACAGCATTCTGCCTCACTTGTTTTCCACCCATGCCCTCCACAATTCTCTGCTGATCAAATGGGCTCTCCTTACCATCCCCTGCAACAACATTAGTTGTCTTTCACTTCTTATACTTCTTTGTGCTGTCAGCCTTTTCACATCAGATGCCTTGGACTGCAGAATTTGAAGTGCTGTTCACATAAAGAAAACCCTCCCTAACCCAAACCCCCAAACCTCCTCTCTCCCCTGCTCTTGCCTTTGCCCTCAGGGCTGTTCTTGGCCCTCAGATGCCCCAACACAGGGGAACTCTGCAAGGTGAGAGGAAGCTACCTCAGGAGAGCAGCCATCACAATGAGGGTAACACAGACAGGCAGAACTCTAGCTTTGGGGAAAAAGAGATCATTTTGAAACTGAAGCTTGAATGTAAAAAATAAAATGTCTGGACACTGGCAATGGGTGCTAAAATTGTGAGAGATGGAAGATTTATAAGTATGAAGAGTAATTATGAAGAAGTAATAAAAATATTTATCTGGGTTAAAAGTATGTTTTTGTATAAATGGAACGTATAATATTACATACGTAGTAGATTCATTGGTATTAGTATCTTACTGATCTCACATGTATGATTTTTAAGTGTGGCTTGTGAGTTTGGATGTGTAACTTCAAAGCAGTGTGATTTTTAAAAATTGAAAGATAGACCACTTCTGAAAATTGGGCCCCTTTAAGTTTTCATTAATCAGTAATGTAAAATCCTGAGCTACTGGCACTGTTAGCTCTCTCTTGGGCTGGCCTCTGGTTTTGTTAAACCACAGAACAATTAGAGGTCCTTGAGCTTGCATGGAAAAAGAGATATGCTTGTTTGTTTGCTTGCAATTAGAAAAAACATTATGCTGATCATTTCAAGAAAAAAACACCTGAGTGTAGCACTGAGAGGCGTGACTGCCAGTCTTAGGAAGAGTGGCAGAATCTTAGTAAGTTCTTCCATACCAGCTTACTTAGAAAAAACTTTCTAAACATTTTCTGTTTGTGCTTCTCAAAGCTTTCGCAGGTTTACACGATCTAATAGTGTAACAACAGCTGTGCAAGCAGACCTGGATTTCCATGAGAACTTTGAAATAATCGACCCTCAAGAGGACAATACATGTTCTGGACAAATATCAAGACAGTTTTCCCGAGATGCAAGCACCTCTACCGTTAGCATACAAGGGTCAGGAAACCATTACCATGCATGTGCAGTGGATGATGACTTCGAGACAGATTTTGATCCATCAATTTTACCTCCTCCTGACCCATGGATTGACTCTATTACTGAAGATCCTCTGGAAGCTGTTCAAAGGTCAGTGTGCCCACGAGATGGCCACTGGTTTCTGAAGCTACTTCAGGCAGAGAGAGATCGTATGGAGGGTTGGTGCCAACAGATGGAGAGAGAAGAACGTGAAAACAACTTACCTGAGGACAGTAAGTAACCACACACAATAATACTGCAACCACAAAGAAGTATTTAATATAGGTCAAATTCACTCCAGTGAATTCTGTATTGTGCCCTTTCTTATTTAGCTAATGAAGCTATGGTTGTGATTCTCAAAAGGACTGTATGTATTTGTATAATAATCCTTATTAAAACTGACAGGGAATGCAAATGCTCGGCACTTCTGAAACTCCAGTGGTATTAGCTTTTGGGATTGCATAGTTCAACGGATAATTAGGAGAGTGTGGTTAGGGATCTTGTAGTATTAATGTTTCTCTTACTCTTCTATTTGAAATCACTTCTCATAACTTTAGAATATAGTTTAACAAATCGTAGTTCCTTTAAATTAAATTAATATTTCAGTTGCCTTTTCAGATGGTGATAGACATGAGTATTTAGATGTTTCTCCCTACTGAAAGAGATTGCAGTTATGCTTCCAAATTGTCCTCTCTCTCTTCCCCTCTCCAGCCTCCCTACATCCCCCTTGCAGTTCTCATTTGCTTTGACCATCCCAATAAAACAAGCTCTCCATATTGTGCGATAAAAAACCACACACCTGCAAACTACATCTCAGTTGTCACCACTGTCAGCAATATTAACCTACCTGTAAGGTAACAGGGCTGTCTAGTAAACCTTCATTCTCAGAAGGGTTGAGGGTTCCCAGTCCAGAATTTTTTGACCCAGTAAAAATGGAAGGGGTTTTTTTCCATTTATTTCTCTTACAAGGAACAGTACTATTACTAGCTGTCAACTTTAGACAGAGGTAAATCTGTGAGCTTACAGACATCCTCCTTGCAAATAAAGCTGTTTCAAATTTTAGAATTGAGCTTTTGGGAAACACTAAGGAGCAGCTGCTTATAGAGAATTCAGTTTTTTATAATTTAGGCACGCCTAAGCATATTTTCCTGGATATACAAGTAATATTTTCCAACCCCCAAATTAGCTTCTACCAAAGCAAGGACTACTACTTCAGCTCCAGAATTGCTTCTTAAAAATTTTTAACCTTTCCTCTCAAAAAGCAAGAAGTTTGAATTATTTTGAAATGTAAGGGATTTGATTTATGAAAGGAAATTTCTTAGAAATGCATAAGCTGTTTCTGCTGGAACTTTCCATTCAACCCAGTGAATGTAAAGGTATGATCTAAAGTCAGACAAAATTGTAAGCAACTGGAAATTGATTTTAATGGCAAATATAAGATAACCTGAATTTTAAAATATGTAAAGATTTTATATTTCTAAAAAAATCATGTTATATAATAGGCTAACAATTTCTTCTGAAGAAAATATATGGAAGACTTGGCCTTAAATGCAGATCCAGATTGCCCAAGCTCTAGAATTTTTGAATCTTATTTTTAACTCACACCATCAATGCATTCAAAAATCTCTTCTAACGTGTATCAGAATAAAAGGGTTTCTGTTGTTTCTGTAATATGAAGAAATAAACCTCGTAAACTGTGAGATTTTAGATTGAAAAGGAAGTGTGAGCACATAAACAGGAAACACACAACTTTTATAAGTCATAACAACTTAGACTGGACATAAGAAAAACATATTCTATAATGAGAATGGCAAGACACTGGAACGGTGTTGCCCAGGGAAGTTGTGGATGCCCCATCCCTGGAAGGGTTCAAGGCCAGGTGGATGAGCTTTGGGCAGCCTGGTCTAGTGAAAGGTGTCCTTGCCCATGGCAGTGGGGCTGAAACTAGATGATTTTTAAAGGTCCTCTCTAACCCAAACTATTCTGTCATTCTATGAATTGATAATACTGGAAAAAACTATAAATATTTTATTTGTGCACCAAGGTAGTTGGTGCATCAATAAAGTAGTAGGAAAAGAACATGAAGTGAATTTTAAGAGGCTGATAGATGCAGAAAATGCATATCTGTACAGAATTGTCTCTCAGTGTCTCGGTGTCTTTGATATAAGACAGTTTTAAAGGGCTCTTTGAGCAGTCAGTGGGAAGAGTCAGTTACGGGAGGAAAGAGGAATGGTTTGGCTGGCTGTTCCCAATAACTTCTCACAGCACACCTGGCATGTGTCCTGGTGCTTCTTGTGATCGCTGGAAATGGCAGGAGGAAAAGGGTCACCTGGGTTTGGTAGCCACTGTTGCAGTCCTTATTTCTGCGTGATGCTGTCAGCTGCTGTGGCACGTGGCAGCTCTCTCCCACAGAGGCTGCACAGGGCTTTCTGCTGCAGCTCAGCACGTCCCACTCTACCTGGTGCCAAGGAAAAGCATATGGCCGGGGCCATTCTGCCCACTCAGCAGTGCCAGAAACAAAAGCCTGGTTGTTACAAACCTTGCCCCGAAAAAAGTCTTTTTTATACATCTATAAACTTTAAAGAGAGAGAGGAAAGGAGAAGAAGAGGTGCGTTTGCTTTGCTTTCCCTAATGAAACATAAGCAGAGCAGGGAATGCATCCTTTGTTTCCAACCTGACATCCCCAGCATGTGTTTGGCCAGATAACAAAATAAGGAGAACGTGTGATGAGCGAGGTTTTCTCGATGCCATGGCAGCTGACAGAGGGCTCATCCCCCCGGCGCTCCACGTAAAACGATCCGCGCTTCCCTCAGACAATGCGGCCCTTGTGCGGAACAGCTGTCTCGGGGAGACGGCTCGCTGCTGTTTGACAGTAGCTTGTATGTTACATGGATACGTGGGGTATTATCTAGCTGGGAATGAATCTACCAGATGGGATTGAATGTTTCTAGCTGGGAAATGGAGTCTGCTGCTCTGTATAAAAACAAGCTGTGGTTCAGCGGCTGCACGATGAAATGCCAATATAGAGAGAAATGTGGCTTCCCTTCCGCCATGAATTATTTATTGTATAGTATATTCTGGTTTTATCTGAAATCATTTTCTGATAAAGCCGCAGCATGTGTGACAGGCAGATGAACACCACTCACTCTTTAAGCTAACATACTTTGTATGATTTCAGTGTATTTTGCAGTTACTGGGAAGTTGGCTACAAACCCTAGGGCTCTCATAAAAAAAAAAAAAAAAAGATGTTACACATCTGAGGCTAAACACCTTGTGAGAGTTGATTGACGCTTTGGATCAGGCCTCAAGTGAAATCAACTGTTGACTTTTTTTTTTGTTTTTTCCTCAACCATCTGCTTGCTCCTCCTACCTCTCCCCTGCAAAATTTCAAATTGTCAGAGCCTCACCACAGTTGTTGGTGACTGTTGGCTCCGGCCTCTATTGTCACCATTTACATTCAAAATTAGTAGCATCAGACCTGGCTCCCTGCACAGCTCTGACCACTTTTTTTTCCCAGCAGCAGCGGGCACAGGAACATACTCCTATGGCCTTGGCCTGTCTTGGATGGGGGCAGGGGGGGGGAGTTTGCTGTTGTTTATATTTCACATGGAGCACTGACCTTCTTGGAAGAACCAGAAATCTTCATTTTGCCTCCCCCTGCCCCCCCTCCAGAAGTTTCTCTTTCACATGGGGTAGTACTGTGGCTTTGGTGTAAAGATAACCATCGGAAGCAAACGGCAGGCTTGATTCACCACAAGTCAGGTGTAATGTGGGTTTAGTGGTGAGACAAGCCAGGCAGATCAAGTGAAAACTAAAGCAGAAAACCAAGGCTCTCACAAGACATGTCATTATAACTCTCTTGCGTGTATAAGGCAGTCCTCTGGGCTAAAGGTTGACCTCAAATCTGCAGGAACCTCACTGCTCAGGACCAGAGCGTCTACAAATTTATCCAATTCTGGCAAATTATGCAATGCTTGCACACTGTCTGCGGTTTTGGTTTGTTTCGATTGTTTCAAAAGAAAACATAAAAAGTGAAGGTTAAACATGAGAGAATAAAGTTTAGGAAAAGGTACATTTTTCATAATAGTTGTATGTGGCAAAAGAAAAAGAGACCCATGAGTTCACTCTCAGCCATGAGCACGGAAAACCTGCAGGGCTTCTCCAAGCAATCCTGGTCTCTGCCGTTCAAGGGAGTGAGACAGCCTCATCCTGCAGTGGGCTGGGGCAGCCGTGCAGAGGGATGGTCACCAGCCCGACATGTGGCCGAGTCCTGCTGGAATCCCCCTGGCTACGTGCCTCTGGCCACATGCCCAACTCATCCTTTCCTTGTTCTGGTTTTCTTTTGTCCCCAGAAGGGACTTCTCCAAACACGAGGGCTTCTCAAAGGAAAGCCAGCAAGGAATGCCCTACCAGTGCCCAGAGGCTAGCAAGGCAAAAAGTGAAATTCACAAGCAAGGAAATGATCTAGTTAGGGAAAAAAACATTAAATGTGCTAATAAAAGCCAAGTAAGTCAGAGAACACATGGAAACAGCTTTAATCCAAATGAACAGTATTTGCTCATGCAGACAGCCCTATTAATTTCAATGAGATCACTCCTGTAAGTATATGTGACTCAAAGAAAGGACTGCTCCTTCCCTAGTTTGTTCCATTTGGCTGTTTTCTCCTTAACAGCTGAGCTTAGGACCTGAGCAGTAGCTTTAACTTTGAATTTCCTGGCTTTTGTCATGCTTGGCATTATTTAAATGTAGGTCTGTCAACATGAATAGGCTAAAATGCTGGTCCATCCTGGCTTGGAAATGGATTGTGACAGCTCTGTGGCAGGATTGCTTCATATGCATCGTGCCCAGCCAACATCTGCAACGCAAATGTCAGGCTGTGTCCCTGTAATTTCAGCTATTGTTCCCGCCACTTACTCCTGAGGCAATGAGCAAGTCCCTGGTATTCTGTTCCCTAGCTTGGGCCCTGCCTATCAACCAGGTGTTTTCACATTAAGGGCATTTGATAGTCTAAGTCCTAAACTTCCTCCTTTGTCACTTGTTAGACCCTGGGGCCTGTCAAAGTTCAAATGCAAATACATCAGTTGGGGGTTTAAGGCCAAATAATGCTGCCCCTTCTCAAAACTCCCCTGGCTTCTATGTGATTACTTTTCACATCGCTTCAGGTGTGTTTTGTTAGTTCTTGTATTTTGTTATCCTTGTCACACATACAGTCACTTTCCTAGTTAGAGCAGATGACAATAACAATTTTTTGGATTGTGTTTCAGTTCTTTTATTTTGTTGTTTTCCTATTTCTTTTCTGATGAAGACATGGAGGAGGGAAATACATAGAGATCCACGATTTCAAAACAGGTCCCTATGCAATTCTTAGAAACAAGAGAAGCAAGAATGTACTGCTTGAACAGCACACAGTCCAAGTCTGTTTTCAAGAATATTTTAAAACAACAACATGTTGGGGAGTTAAGCAAGGACATTCATTATCATGTGTCTGTCCTAGAATAATATTCTGTGATTCCTAGATAAGAACAGTAATAGTGAGGAGGCATTCCCCAATATCTGAATTCCATCAAAATAGCTATAAGTTCATAATTGTCCATGTTTTAAAAAATGTCACAGGAGAGAACTGGATTTACAAGGAAGGCAGGCCAAAGCAAGAAGGGAGAGGAAAAAAAAAAAAAAAAAAAAGAAGGAAAAAGTCAAACTATAAAAACAAAACACTGCAGTACACACACTTCTCCCTCTGGGGAAGGGGTGACATCAAGGCATATGATGGATGTTAATAATGTTGCTTAATGCATTACTGGAAGGCATTCAGATCCAACAGTGCTGAGTGTGCTGTATAGCCCTGTATGGAACAGAAAGCAGATATGAATAACATTATATAGGTGTTTAAATCCATTATGATTGCATTTTGATGGGCCAGGATTTTTTGTTGCTGGGTTTTATATGTTTTCTTTGTATCCTATTAGCTGAACACATCAATTTGAATGTTTATGTGTTTTTCCTCCTGTACCCCACCTCCCTTGCTGTTAAAGATTTCTCTGATTATTTTCTGATTTGTTTTGAGTATTATCTTTGCAATTCCGTTTATTTTCTCGGTATTTAGCTTCAAACCTTGCAGGCTTTTCTTCTAAAAAAATCTATTGGTCTGTTTTTGCTTTTGATTTTTCATTGCACCTTGGCCTTTCTGTTGGGCACCACAGATTTTGACCAAGTAAGCAAATGAGCACTGTGCCTTGAAACACTAAGAGCAACATGGGTTTGGAAACAAAACTTAGGCTGTTGATAAGGCTTTGTCTCTTCTAGAGAGCTTCCTTTCAGTTTTTTGCATGCTTTGTGTTTTGCCTTTTTTTCCCCCTAACTTCCGTGACAGAGCTAGTTGTTGACGAGTTGCACATTAACAGACCCCTTGCTTTTGAGGGGCGAGGAATCAGTGACACTTGACTAGATACAGCCAGAGCTACAGCAGAAGTGGCAACAATAGAGAACAGCATCAGCATGCATCCCACAGTCAGCTGGGATGATGGTTTTTAGGCAAATAGCCAGTCACTAGGCAGCCAAGGACAAGGACTTCCTTTTCCCTCTGCTGAGATCTCTGAATATTAAGATCTTCTTCCCTAAAAGAAAGGGGCACACTCCCATCCATCATCAACAAGTTGTATATGCATTTCTTCATGCTTGGGATGTAATTTCCAACTCATTTGGTGCAGATTTCCAGGAAAAGCCCACCTCATCTCTCCTTTTTTTTTTTTTTTTTTTTTTTAATCCCAAGAAGTTGAGACTTTTTTCTCCCCTTCTCAAGTCTTGGGAAGCATCAGAGTGGCCTAGCTCCAGATGAGGCAGCTGTTCCCAAATATACTCAGTGGGAAGAGTTTTCATAACAATGGGAACCACATGAAAGCTCTCTGAGTAGCTCCTCCTACTATTGAAAAGTCCTTTCAGTTGAGTGGTTTGCATATTGGGTTGCATAAATGACTAGACACACCAAGGGGTCCATTTTCAGCACTGTGCGCATAGAATTAGACACGCAAGCCTTGCTAACAATAATGAGAGTTGTGTGCAAAACTCCCTGCGCAATATGCTGAAAATATTCTGCTTAGTGAATCTTCCAGCTCACGGCTATTTCCTGGCAGTGCTGAGCTGAGTTCTGGGAACAAAATGAAAGTCTGGGCTCTGTGTGTGTTCACAGACCTCTCTCCTATAGGTTCTGAAAAAAAAGTGAAAAGACTCTCTCTTCCGTCCCCCTTCTCCCCTCCCCCTTTTTATGACCGAAGTATACATGAACTCCACATCCCACTTTTCCTTCAACAGCCTTAAGAAGTGAGCTTTGAGGCTGGTGGAGGAAAAACCATTTGCCTTGAAGGAGGAGAACACAGATTTCATATTTACTGTGTATCGAATTTCAGTTTATCATGAGTATTTGTGCCAGCCTGCTTACCATGTGGCTACTCAAACCCTTGGAGAGGCCTTTCTCTTCCCAAGCACTGCATGGTGGCATTCTGGTAGCCAGCACTGCAGCCAGTCACAGGACCAATGAAACACTAAAAATCTTGTTAGAAGGGGTTATGGCAAGGTTGCATGTATTTATGCAGGTGTGTTTGTTTGTTTATTTTTCATTGTGGTAAATCAAAATACTTAGTATTTTCCCAGGGGAGCTCTGTTAATGCTGTCTTAGCTTTTATACAAAAAGTGACTGTGCCAAAGGAATGGTGCAGAAGATGGCAGCTCACTCACCTTGAGCTGGCCACTTCATCTGTTTGTTTTCCCTGATCCTCTTTCACCTGTTTCATACATCCAGGCTGTAAATGTGTCACAGAAAAGTTGCTGTGTCTATTTGAGGGCTGGGACAATACAAAGATCTCTGAGTAGAAATTATAGTGAGAACTGTGACGCAGTGGCTGCCATTCATGTTTTTCATTAAGGAAGTGGTAATATTTATTTTTAAAATTAATTTAAATTATTTTTTAATCACTTGTTAACCGGGGAATGCGGGATAATAAGTTGCTTCAGCTGTGATGGAAAATTAATGAAGGAGACAGATAAATCCATGATGCCAACTTGTTTTTTTAAAGACAGTTTTGGCGTTTTTTTCTGAGCATTGGAAATCTTAAAGGAATCAGTAGTTGCTTTTTTGCTCACAGCATCAATTATTTCACTCAACAGTCCCTAAAATCACATTCTGTTTTCTGGATTCACTGTCTTACTGCCAGCTGAGGCCATGTCTGCCTTTCCACTGTGTTTCTGCCTTCTCGCTTCTATCTCCACACACAGAAAGGTACACACATGTTCACACACATGTTCAGGTGCACACACAGAGTCTCCGCTGGGCCAGAACTCTCCGGGGAATCTCTGAATGCACCAGCCTATGCCTCGATTTTGGGCAGTGCATTCCCAAATACCCCTGGGCAGCAGTAAAATCCCAGTGTCTGAGTGAGTTTGAATGCAACCAAAACAGTGTGAGCTCCGGCTTTATTCGGAGGCATTTACTATGGGCTGTCTTCTGGTTCACTGCAGCCCTTCACAGCACTCGGTCGGTCCAAAGGGGCAATAAGTACCCAGCTGTCTGTACAAAGGAGTCCTCAGGCAGCTGCGCTAGGGCTCTTTGACACCTCCCTCCAAGCCACCAGCAAGGAGGAGAGGCCACGGTGCGATTGCTCCCTGAAGTACTCCTGGGCATTGGAATTCAAAGGCAGAAGCAGCCTTGCATTGTGCTCATGGAAAGTACTCTGAAGGTCCAGATGAGTTTCATTGGCCTGCAGTAAAACAATCATCCGCTTTCTGGGGCTCTGATCGAGCAACACTCAGCTACACCTGACAATAAAGCCTGAGTTGCTAAGCGAGGTGGAGAAGCAAGCAGAGTTTGAGAGCAGCATGTCCTTTTGCAGGGAGCTGGGTTTGTGCTCAAAGCCTGAGCCTGGGTCATAGTTGATACGAGTGGTGACATTTTTGGTGAGCTTTCTGTACAGCCCGCAGAAGCTTTTGATTAGCCACGTTTACACTGTCATTACAACTGGTTACAACTGGGCTCACTGGAGGAATGAGAGTAAGATGCAGCCACCTTTTACTTTTTTTTTTTTTTGCCTCGTGGAGATCTGATCTTAGATTTACCAACTCGTTTTGTAACTGCAAGATAACATACCTTTTGAAAGCCAAAGCTGACCACTGCACAGCTTTCTCCTCTCTTTTTATCGGCTTTCAGTTGCCTGCAGCAAAGAAAGCATTGTGACTTACTGTCTTTTTCTCTCAGTTCTAGGGAAAATTCGAACTGCAGTTGGCAGTGCCCAGCTTCTCATGGCTCAGAAATTTTACCAGTTCAGAGAACTTTGTGAAGAAAACCTGGTATGTAATTTTTCTGCTAGATGCTGACATGTGCCTTTTACTAACCCTGTGAATAATCCTACATAAACGAAACTGTATTTCTGACTAACATGGCAGTTTTTCCATTAAAGGCCTTGGTATGAATTTGGGAGTAACTCAAACTTGTCAGTCAGCCTGAGTTTTACAATAGTTTGAGAGCCTTAAAATAAAATGAAAAAGCTTTGGGTTAACTATCACTGAGGCTCTGCTACTGACTTCAGAGGAGCAAGGATCTGTCCCTTCGCCCTTGAGTTCATGGGCACACAAGTGGGTAAAACACCTCAAGGTCTTTGAGGTTGGATCAGAAATCTCCTGAGCTGGGCTTTCCCAGGTGTTCCTAGGAAACAAACTCCAGACTAAAATCTGCCTCAGTGGACAAATGCAACAGAAATTGGCTCTGTCTTAATAAGACTTGCAATTCTTAATATAAAAACTGAAAAAGCCTTCTGATTGCACATCTTTGCAAATAACAGCCTATGACTAGGCAACCTGCTAGTATCAAGCACTGAAAAACTAGGAATTGAAGTGTAATCTCTGGTCTCCTTATGATTCTAAAAATACACACTTTATTGTTTTCAATAATTGCACCTTTCATGGCATAATCATTCTACAAAAATCCTTTGTCAGTGTGACTGTGAAAAGCACAAACAGAAATTTTATAAGCAACCAACTGACTCTTTTGGGTTTATTGCTTCTGAAGAGGAAGAAAACTAAAGGCAAAGTAAAACTTGAGCCATGTAGAAGATCGTGCAAGGTGCTACTAGTAATTTATTTATTAACAACAAAATTAATAACAATATATCAATGTAGTCTGACAAGGCCACAGCACCCACAAAACCTTGCTGACTGGTGTAGGGACTTCTCAGCATTTATGAAAAAACATGCTTGAAGTGAGTGTATGCAATGTCTCGTTTTAATTAGAGTTTCAGCTGGGAAGCAGCTTAAAGAGACACATCCTATAGAAAGCCTTCCCTTGTACAAGCCTTGCCAGTGGAGCAGGGATGGTTTCGTGTCTGCCTACTACATGCAAAAAGTGTTCAGAGCTGGGGTGCACTGAAGGGACAGAGGGAAGGACAGGATTTCTTGGGTCTGGCCCAAGATGTGCTGAAGATGCTGACTGTCCAGATGTGCTCTTCTGAGCAATGCTCTTGGGCTGATAAGTTTGCACTCACAAAGCAATGCTCCCCACCTGTGTCCCAGTTTCATTCTTCCTAAAAATCTTCCTTAAAATGGTTTTACTGTGCTTCTGTATGTAGTCTTCTGAGCTTTTCACCCTTCAAAGGTTATTCTTGACAAACAAAAAAAAAAAGAAAAAAGGAAGAAATTTGCCTGAGGTATATAAGAGATAATTTTACTTAATGTATTTTTGTAAACCTTACATTCTCAGAGTACAGAAAAAGTGTTCACACGTTGGTATATCACTATTTGCACGTGCAGGAAATGTACATTTCCATAGGTATCACTCTTTTTTACAAGTGTGACCATGGTGGGGAATCCTTCCTTGTGAAAGTGAAGAGGAGGCTGGCAATTTATTTCAGTGCAGATATGATTGCCACCAGCTGTGCCCAGGAACATCCCTAGGCAGATCCTGCCACAGGGGCCCTTTACCCTTAGTGTGTGGGGGGTACCTGCTGCCTTTGGTGAGTGGGTGTTGGCAGAGCACAGCAGCTCAACGCTGAGCCAGATTCCTCGAAATAAAACCTGCCAGTAAGTAATGCTTTGCTTTGCTCTTCTGTCTGGGTCTTACCCAGCCCTTGGATCTGCTCAAACTGCTTTGCTAGCGAGATCTGTAACCATTTGCACAAATGCTTTACATTCAGAAGTACTAAAGCCAACATGTTTTTTTCTTCTGTTGCGCAGAATCCTAATGCACATCCACGGCCGACCTCCCAGGATTTAGCAGGGTTTTGGGATATGCTGCAGTTGTCCATAGAAAATATTAGTATGAAATTTGATGAACTTCATCAGTTAAAGGCCAATAATTGGAAACAGATGGATCCTCATGACAAGAAGGTAGAACACTGTAGATTTTGTATGCTTCATTTAAAACCCTGCACAAATACTGGACAGATTAAATAGGCCTCTGTGTTACAGCGTTGACGTTAAAAATGTGAAATGAAGCTCATATCAAATTAATTTCATTGTAATAAGAATGTTTACATAATAATCATCTGGGATATTATCTGTAATATGTTTCAGGCATATTTTTAAACCAAATCTGTCTTTGTGAATTGGATAATGGGAATGTGGTACTTTGTTAAGCTTTACATTTAATCATATTAGACGATCAATCGTTGGAAGGAACTGCCTTATATATTGATTCTTAAAATTAAATAAATCACATTTACGGTTCATATTATTGCATACAGCAAGAGTTCTAGGTTGTGTTACTGAAAAAACTAGGGAAGCACTGTAACCATCGCTGACTTTGGTAGCCAGATTACAAACAGCAATATCAAAAAATATGCCTTCCAAAATGTTACATGGAAAAATTACTCTTTTTTGTCCATTTGTTTGTTTTTTTATTTATTTTGGGCTTTTTTAAAATGGGTAATTTCACAAACACATTCACTTTCCTGGTATTGTTGTTTACCTGAGGTAGCATAAAAATCATCGGGATCTTTGGTGGGGGTTTTTTCCTTTTTTTCTTTTTTTTTTTTTTTTTTTTTTTTTTTTTTTTTTTTTGTAAACGTAGTTGTCTTCTGTCACCATGAAAAACTGCCAAACTGCCACATCTCCAAGTGTGAGTCACATTTCACTTTACATTCTCATTTGGCACCATCGCCCTTTTTTTTTCCTTCTCACTATCCACCTCAAGACAAACAGCACTTGGGTGAGCCAAAATACACAAATGTTTCAGAAAATCCTTAGAGCACAGACCCATTCCTAGAGGAACCAACGGTCTAATGTCATGCTCCTATAGGTATGTAATTTGATGGCTGAATTTCTGCTGTGACTGGTCTGGTAGCAATGAATACAGCCAACAGGTAGGGGCACCAGAAGGAGGGGGAGCACAACTTGCAGGTACAGTGGCTCAGACGGTCCTGGCTACCCCAACTTACGGTCAGCTGGCTGCCAATGACCAAAGTGGTGTTTTCTTATGGACAAATAACCATAATAATATCAAACCCCATTAATCTTGCAGCAGGAAGCTTGTACAGGGAGTGCTGGTAGCACTATTCCTCCTCCTCCAATGAAGACTAAGTACTCATTCCTGACTTAGGAGTACCATGTTCACACCATTTGTGCACACCTAGTGTGTTTTGTAGGGGAATGAATGGGAATGTGTTTTCCTAGTCCAAGGTACTGAAGGCAAGTCATTTTCTTATCTTCTTTTTTTTTTCCAGTATCTATCAGAAAGGGAAGTTATAACTGCCAAACATGCATGCACAGAAATGCTGGTATATGATCTTTCATTAGCTTATACAGTAAAGTGGGTAGGCTGAGTGTTTTGCAATTGCAGCAGTAAGAAATGAGAGCTTTCCTTGAAAAAAAATGTGCCTTTTCTTTGCTTCTCTAAAACATTTCAAAGAGTTTCCAGCAAAAAGAAGACTATAACAGTTTAAAGGAAGTTAAGTAGTGCTGAAGAAAGGGATCTACAGTAGGAAAGTAAAGATTTTAAAGAATTAATGTGTTCCTGTTTCAACAGCATTTGTCTATGATTTTAGATGAAACAGATCGTCTCCTTTCTTAAAAAGGATTTAAAAAAAAAAAGGAAGAAAAAACTTTCTGTGGAACTGATATTTGTCTTTGGCCTTTGCCACTGGGCCCTTTTTAAGCAGCATAGATTAATCCTTGGATGGAGAAAAAAAAGCAAAGTATGAATAAGTGTAACTAAGCACCTTTATATTTTGAGCCATGGACGCTGTTGTGAGCAGCATGAGAGAAAACGAAAGGGCAGAATGGGACCTTTGTAGTGTGATAAAATCCCTTCGCTCAGAGACCGTGTTCACAGTTGGAAGGGGATGTAACTTAAAAGACAATCTAATTAACTTGACAAAGTCTTTGTGGGCGCCTGAAATTCAGTTCTGAATACACTTTTCTTTTTCAGGAGAGATCCCTCTCTGAGGGGTTTTTTTGGTTGGGTTTTTTTTTTTCTTTTTTGTGTGTGTACGTGTGTGTACATGCACCAGGATATACATAAAAATTCCTCCTTGTTGGTCACGTATCTGAAGCTAGCTCCCACCATGATGATTAATGCATGTTCTCTTAACGGTTTTTAAGTTTTTCCTACCAGATTTTCTACTTCTAGCTGAATGTAGCTTCATGCCTATTTAGCATGAGGCCAGAGTGTTTGAGCTTGCACAGCGAGACCCAGAGTGTGGGATTTTTGAGCAGTCACTAAACTGCCACGAAATAAATACGTAAATATGTGGTGTTTTTTTAAAAAAAACTACTTATTCTGATGCACCAGCTGCAGACAGCTAGCTCCCATCTGCATTTGGGAGCGCCAAACCCATGGCACCTCCATTTTGCAGGAGCATCTAGCGCTATGCACGGATAGAAGAGGGTGGCCCAGGAGCTGGGGCTCTGCAGAGTTCCTCTGCTGAGAGCAGCCTTCCCTCCCGGCTGCACGGGAGGCGGGAGGTCGGTCTCTTTCCTAGTCCCTGGCACTAAGCAGGTAGCGGTGGGGGCCTCGGCCCTGGCAGCACCGTTCCCGAGGAGAAGTAGCACGGCGGCCGGCCTTCCCCTCCCCTTTGCCCTTGCCCTATGTTTATGAACCCTTGAGCACAAAAGCCAGTTGACTGAAGACAGAAAGGCAGATAAGAGCTAACAAACCTTAGGTAAAATGTGTGTTCTAACTACTGATATATCCTAGTTTTTCCCGCCTTTCCCTGAGAAGCTGTATAATGCCATTAACCTTCTGCTTTGATCAGGAGAGAAGGGTCCCTCCTCCAGTGCCAAAGAAGCCATCGAAAGGTCAGGTGCCACTCATACGAGAACGCTCTCTGGAAAGCTCGCAGCGTCAAGAGGCCCGGAAACGGCTGATGGCTGCCAAGCGCGCTGCATCGGTCCGGCAGAACTCAGCTACCGAGAGCGCCGAAAGCATTGAGATATACATCCCCGAAGCCCAGACCAGGCTATGAAGGGATCCAACCGGGAGGACTCTCTCTGGCAAGACAAGCCTCATGTATAATCTGCCCCTCTAGGCTCCTGCTCAAGGTCACCACGAAGTATTTGTACCTCCTCCTCTCTCTCTCGCTCTCTCTCCCTCCTCTCCCCCTCCCCTCTCTCTGTACGCAGCTGCCCCGATGCTCCCAGTGAACTCCACTGCTGTGGCGTAGTTGTCGGTCCTCCGAGAGATGTCCTCTAATCACCCTTGCTTTCTGAACGTCCACCCATGTCACCACGATGCTTTGTCACATGTACTGATGCTGCCACTTTGCCTCATGTAAACGAGCACGATCCTTTTTTCTTTTCTGTTTGGAACAAATAAACGCAGCACTCAGACTTCCACGCACCCGCACACCTGTACAGTAGATGCTCCATTTAACTTACTCATGATCTTTAGTTGACCTAAAGCTAGTCTGTTACCAGTGTACAGCAATATCAAACTGTAGGGGACTTTGGTATTTTCAGTCATGCAGGGTGATCCTTTCGGACTCTGCCGTCTTCCTTACAAAAGATGAAAGGAGCTATGACTCGGATTCCCTTCTTTTTATTACTGTTTTTTTTAAAGCAGATGGCGCACTTTATTCTAAACCTCCAAATCACATCTTCACCTGAATTAAGGAGTCACACAAGGGGAGGGAGCTGGGGTGGGAGTGGGGAGGGGGGGACGAAAAGAAACCCCACAGGTCTGGCAGGTGAAAACGTGGAAGTATATCCCACAGGTGAGATGGTGAGGGATATAAAAGATCCTGTGGAATGATACCTGCACACTCACAGCTGCACAAACTGCCTCATTTTTATTTCATCAATCACTACTTAAACATTTCAATCAGCAGAAGATTGTAAATTCGATCTTCCAGGGAAATAATCTATTTTGAAAGGCAATAAAAGAGTAAAAAGGAACGAGATAAGAAGAAATGACAGTTGAAGAGATAATATAAAAGAAGGATTTTCTTGTCCAAGTATTAAGAATTTTTAAAATTGTACTGTATTGTCAATTCCTCTTGTATTGTATTGTATGGATTATATTGGTTAAAAAAAAAAGAAAAAAAAAGAAAAAAAAAGAAAAAAAGCTTGTTTTTGTTGATGTCTTAATCTCGGTGGGACCATCCAATCTCATATGTCCACGCAGCCACACATGGACACCTGTAGGTGAATTACTGCACATGGAGCCACTGATGCTCTTCCAGGCCAGGCTTGCTATGCTCTATCCACAGCTGGTTGTATGCTACAGTTCAGACTGCTTATCACCAAACCATCCATTTTTAGGAGTAAATTTCTAATTCAGCCTCCTCTTAATAGTATAAAGTATTCACTTGAGCAAGAACAATAGACTATTTTTCACAAGTTATGGGATCAATATGAACTTAATATTTTTCACGACAAGCCTTCCTACCCTGGCTTCTGCCATTGTTTTGCAATCACGAAAAATATGCATCCTAAGTAGCTGAGTAATAGTGGGCGGAAATGGCAGATAGGGCTGGGGAGGAGCCTGAGAGGTCAGCTCCTGTGTGTCTGTCCCCTCCAGCCACCTCTGGCTGGGGAAGCGGCTTGTCCTCCAGCTCCCCTGATGAGGAACGATGCCGACCACGCTGCTACTGGAATCTCTTGTGCCAACATTAGGACAGCTATGTCAGGCATGTTGCTGAAAGCGAGTTCCGTGCGTGCGTGTGAGCGTGTGTGAGGGCGCACACGCGTGCCTAAACTGGCATGTGCTGCTGCCAGCGGAATTACCGTGAGCTGCTTTGGGTGACAGGGCTAGTGTGAGCAGAGGAACGCTGTGCAGTCCTCAGCGCTTGTGCACTCCTCCAGCGATGTTCTCCAGTCTCCTCTGCTGCTCCCTACGTGCTCTTCTTCACCCTGTCTGCCAGGTCAGGGGTACGCGGGAGAGGAAGGCAGGCTGCTTTCTGCTCCCAGTGAGCACAGGGACAGCCCCACCACAGAGGGGCACAGGTGGCAGCCCTTGCTGCACGCCACTGCTGGCTGGCTGTGCCCATGGCTGCTCAACCTGTATGGACAGTCCAACCAGTGAAAAACCCCACTGCACATGTGGCGTAATTCTGCAGCTTGCACTTAAAAAGCATTGAAAATCGTCATTGAAAAGTTAAGCTCTTGCTAAGACTATTCATCGAGACCATGCCAGACAGCTTCTTTTCCTATGACATCACAGCCAGGTGCTAATTTAATTTTATTCGAGAAAATAGGAGAGGTAATAGGTTCTGGCACCAAGTATTTTCATGAGAGCATACTAAAACCACTAGAGAATTTGCTACCTCTCAAAGCCATCGATATCTGAGCTATGTCTTTATAAACAGGGCACAAATATTTACTGCTGTGGTTTACAAGATAAGGGCTAATAATTTAATATATAAAAGACTTTTAACTAGAGTAATCAGAAATCCAGTGTAACTCTAGAGTGCTTGGTGTTACAGGAGCTTCAAAAGGTTTGACCCTCTAAGCGTTTGAATACCAGTGTATTTGCTAGTTTTGAAACACTGCGTTTAACTTTTAGCAGCAACAAAACATCACCGTATTTGCAGTATGTAATAGTGCCAACTGCCACTTTTGAGCATATATAGTCATAGGAAGTATTAATTATTTGGAACTCATTTGTACTGAAGTGTTCAAAGCAGTACCTAGGTGAGAGTCCACATTCACAACTGTGTCGCAGACTTAATTACTTAGTTTTGTGAACGTTTTACGAAAGATGAGTTAAGACTTTGGTTGACAAGTGGCTACAGAAATTTATATCCAGCAAGTTTCCCCCCTTAAAAGCAGAAAAGTGAAGACTATCTAGTCTTGTACATTACAAATTATTGTATTTGTATATCATAGAATATTTTTTGTACCTATTTTAAATGAATTTATTCTTAGCTGAATGCTTGTTAATTCATTTGGCACTGGAGAGGTTATTATAATGTTTGCCTAGTTTTTTAGGAAAATATTAAAATACAGCAAATACCAGATAATACAAAATAATTCTGCCCATAGAATGCCACTAGTTAACCACTTGACTCATTTACTGACACTAATGCTAGTGTATTTGCTCCATCATCTGTTTTAGTATAATTTGTAACTATTCGTTTTTAGTCTAAACTGCCCAGTGTGTATTAAAAATGCCTATATTCTGTTTCACTTTGGGACTAAACTATTGCTTTTTTTGTTTTTTCCCCTTGGGGGAAATTTTAGAAAAGGTTGGTTTTGCCTCCTGCTTCAAAAATTTAAAAAAAAAAAAAAAGAGGTATTTATTATATTTTTTGGAGATGTTTCCATAAAATTCTCATAATCTTTTTGTAAAGAAAGATGAAGAAATGGATTAAAGATTTTTAATATTTGAAAAGGTAAATAGAAGTAATTTATTTGTAATATATTTCAGTTTATTTATTGGTGTTCCCTTAATGCTTTGGTGTGCATTATCATTTTAATTTAAACTGCATCTTTGTGAATTTATTGGGGTTTTTTTTTGTTTTGTTTTGCTTTGGGGCTTTTTTTTTTTGTTTGTTTGTTTTAAGGAAAATGGTCAAATGCATCTTTTAATCAGAATGTAAATCACTGGCCTACCTGCATTCCCAAATGTGATTTTAAAAATGTTTTTGATTTGAAACAAAAGACACAAATTTGAAAGCCTTTAGACAGAGGAGAGTGTTTTTATGGCTTAATGATTTGGATTTCCATAGGATTATCTATCTGGTTTGTGTGTGGACAGGAAAATGTAAATAGATAAATGTTTCCCATAATGTAAAAAGAGCAAATTAATAAAATAATTAATGCACTGCTTGTAAGAGCTGTGGGTTTTCAATGCAAATTCATTCTTCCAGAACTGCCAAGGCATTTCATTTGATGTGGTCAAGGATAAAAGCATGACAAGCAGAATGTTTCTCTTAAGCTCTCATTGCTTAAGACCAGCCCTGCAAAGTCTCATCCAAAGCATCCTGCTGTGCACCCTGGAAGTGTTCATCTGCACAGAGTTGCTCACAGGCATAAAAGTTGCCATGATCAAGGCCTTGAGCCTTAGCAAAATCTTCAAAAGCGCTTCTGCACAGAATCCAGCCAAACCCCAATGAAGATGCCAGGAGTTAGACTGGGGACTTCAAAAGAAGTGGCAAGAAGACCCCAGCCTGTTTGGTTTTCCCCTCACTGGTTCCCTTTAATTTTCTTCTTATGTCCTGTGATGTCTGAATTTTTGGGGGCAAAAGAGATCCCTGGCAGGCATAGCTAACTTTCCCTTCACTGGAATCCTGCTTCCAGATGGAGTTTTTCCCCACTATGTGAAATAAAGACAGTCACCAAATCCCACAGAAACATGTCCTGGACGATATTGTTCATGGTTATACTAATAGGTATTTAAACAGGTCCTGATTCATTTTGTGGTACCTAGTAGTTACATTAATAGTGTGCCAGTACTGCACCATGTACTGTCTTGCCCATGCCTAGACCCTCAGCACAGAAAGATTTGTGCTGCAGATCCATGGGCAGGGAAAATTCTGCTTAATACCAAGATGAAGGGATTTTTCTTCACATGCTGGAATTTATGTGCTCTTTAGTCACTGACAAATGAATGCACCAGGAATGGGGGGAAAATGTTTTATTACTTTAAAAACTTTCTGAGGTGTCTGGTACCTTTTTGTAATGAAAACTGCTCAAAGGGTAGGTATGTTTTACACTGTTCTCCAGCCGAGTAAGGAAGTCCAAGCCATGGTTCAGCCCTGCCTTTCATGCAGGTAAACTTTCTCCCTATTTATACTCAATGTTTTCTTCCAGATCAAATCAGAAGCCTTCCCCAGAAGTAGATCTTGTTGTCAGTTTGTTTGCCAATGTCTGTTCTCTCTTGCAAGACATTGTTTTTGCATCACGCAATAGGCAAATAATTCACTTCACCCGTCAGTTTGGAGCATGATCGCCTATCAAATCTGATGACTTTTATCTGACATTTTTGATAGCAATTAATGATAAAAATATTGGCTGCTCTGCTGCTACTGGTATTTGTTGTTGAGGTCATAGCTTTATACATGACTTGGAGTGCAGAGAGTGAGTGAATTTCTTTTTTCCCACTGTGCATCATGTAACAGGGTCGGGTCAGGCCCACTAGCCATGGTCCTGCACTGAGCAAACCTGAGACCAGCACTCACAGCTGAAAGATACTCATCCCCTCTCCCATAGTCTGATGCTATGCCAGTGACCTGTAAAACATTGCTGTGCTGTCACAGTTAGCTCATTCACAACATAGTCCCTTCCCTGTGCTTTTGCATGTGGAGAGGTTTTTACAGCCCCTCTTGTGCACGGCTGCTCAGCCACCATTGTGGCAGGAGAAGGTAGCTGCTCTCACTTGATTCATCAGAATTCGTTTGGATGCCAGCTGCAAAACATGACGTGACTGGCCCTTCCAGCCAGCAGTCAGGCTTTCCCACGCTTGGGTCCCATCGGCAGACAGCACCCTTCTCGGCAGTGCATGAGATTACAGCCGGTCCTCTATTGCTCCCTGAGTCACATGCCCCATTCGCAGGGAGACAAAGGGGCAACCAAAGGAACAGGGCTTCCTGGTAATTGTGTTTTTCATGGTTCTCTTCACTGATCCAGTAACAACATAATCATTGAAATTAGAGACAGAAAAGCTCTGCTGGGGCATTGTGTTAACACTCTGCCAGTTCCAGATTGCGATCTACCGAGCTGTGGCAGGTAAGTCATCACCTCCCCAGCTCTGCTCCACCCAGAGGGAAAAAAAAAACACACACACAAAAAAAAGAAGAAAAAAATAGAGCTATATTAAAAAACAAGTTGAGCTGTGACATTGCCACCACCTATTATGCACTCCTGGTGCAGAGGCCTTCATTGTATTGACTCTTCACTTAACTATCTCCATGACAGGGTACCAAACTTTTCCTCATTTTCAGCCAAGCAGAATGGAAACAAATTATGGATTTTGCCGCTTCTATTCAATGAGGGGGAAGTACTGAGGTGTTGCAGAGCCTCTAGAGAAAGCAACCACTGCACAGCCGCTGAGCTACACGAATGGCAAAGCTGTCAAAGGTTTTGGAAGAGCGATGGGCCTTGCCCTGAGTTAAAGAAAAGCAGTAGGACAGAGTGTGACGGATGTTTTATGGGTATCAAATGTCTCACCAAGGTAAGATAAGTCACTGTGTAAATAACCATGTGCTGAGGCAAACACCTTAGTTTGGAGATGGTAACTAGGGAGCTGAGATGTTGAATATCAAAGGGTAACCCATTCCATTGTAACTAGCCTATTTCCCCCGTGGGAATGTCCAACCTATCACTTATCCCTGGCTTCAAACTAGAGAATTATCAAAGTCATGTCCTTAAAATACTATATCTTACTTTTTCCTGTTGAACTGGCTATGGGTGCTCACGGTTGCAATCTGGAATGGCTTTGTGAGTGTGCATTTAGGACTGTGATAGTCCCTGATTTTTTTTTTTGTAGCACTGAGAAGTTACTGCATTGCACAAGTTGGGCTATATTATTTGTTATCTTACAGCATGTTCTTTTGTCTTTTGTTTTTTTCTTAATAAGTGGTTGTAATAATAACTCACTGTGCTCTAGTCCTTTGTCAGTCTTCAGAAGCAAACTCCTATCACCTGAAAAAAAAATACTCAGACTTCTTCATTTTGTACACTGTTCTGGTAAATCTTGGCTAAGCTAGGCCTAAGGGGAAGGAAATTGAGATAACTGACGCACTTAAGCATGTGTCATTCTTCATCTCTCCAGTCAATAATTGACAACAAAAGGGGAAAAAATCGTATGGGCCAGATAGCTCACAGATGATGCACTAAAACTGATGGCATTTTGCTATGCTGTTGGGACAATCACACCTGTAGCAATAGCTGAAGAGGGAAATCCCTTCCCACCTGGGAGCAATGTTTCAGTAAATAGTTTTAAAATATGCGACATCCCTTCCCAGTGCACCATGACCACAATTCTGTAATTTCCACAAACCTCGGAGGTAGCATCAGCAGCATGGCAGTATCATGGTGCTATCTGAGGGCAGGGAGACACAAGCCCCTGGGCAACAGCTGGCTTTGCACAGGGCAGACATTGCTATTGGAGCAGTGGCAACTCTAGGGAAAAGTGGTGTGCCTTAAACACAACCCAAAAGTAATCCAGGTCAGATAGCTGCTGCTTCTGTGAAGTGAGCTGTCATGGTGGGAAAGAAGAGTTTGAAAGGGTGAGTTCTCTTTTCATCTCGTTGTCTACTGTTTTAATCCAGCATAAGAGCCCGACTCAGAATTTCAGTGAAGTTACACAATTGCATTCGCAGTGTTGGGAGAGAAACCAGACTTCATCCCAGACTAATTGCCAGCTATAAAATGTAGTGGAGGCATACATAAAGAGAAACCTGTAGCAACTTCAACAGAAACATGTCCATGTGTCAGTCTTCAAGTGAATCCAGAAATGCTTTGCCTAAAACACATGAATTTTAAGTCATGATCCTCTGGAAATCCTCCTATGATCTTGCTCATTTACCTGATTCACCACATATTGCTGTTATTTAAAATATGTAAGGAAATGGTGACTTACGTCAAAGAGGCTGTATGACTACACATAAGAGAAAAACATCTTTGACAAATAGATGATGTGTATCGATCTGAAAGACTCCATGAAGTACTCTTGTGTATTACTAACCTAATGCTTCAACTGACTAAGGTTTGCTTTTGTTTACATCTTTCCTGGCAATAGCATCATGACAACTGCAGCCTGTCTGCAAGAATGTACACGCACCTGGGAACCCAGCCATACATTAGCAAACTGCAGTGTACTCAACGTGTTTCTCATCTTTTGCTTAACAACCTTGTGCTTGTAAAAAAAGCTACTTGTGTGCAGTATTGCATTCATTGTGATGATTCATGTCTATCAGCTTCTGTCAGGCAATGCTGGGATTTCAGGTAGGAAGCAGCCCACCTCCCGTATTTTCTCTCTCTGAGAGAAACAAAGACAACCTGTTGGAAGCATGCAGAGTTCGTCATTAAAGTATAATCCAAGCAGATTTTGTTTGTCAACAGTTGCATAAGCGAAAATCGCAATTCTGAAATGACTTTTTAACTGGAGCTGTTTTCATATCAAGTAGCACGTGTGAGTTTAACGCTAACGGTTCAAGGCCTTCCCGAGTGTCAAGCGGTGTGATTGCAGGTGCTGTCACAGCATCTCTGCCACATGCATCAGCAGTAGCTGCCACTGCCAGGGGCTGTCAGCTGCAGTGCTGGTGCCCAGGAGTCCTCCCTTGTGGCACATCCCTCATTCGCACGTACGAGGGCATGGTGCTCTAGGAGCCATGTGTTTTCTTCTTTACCTCACACTGACACCAAGGCAGAAATCCCACCTCAGCAGGTTGATTTCATTTCCTTAAACACCAAAATTACACTCAAACACCAATAATTACTCTTGCCTGGGATGGAGGTTTATTTTTGAACTCACGCACTTTTCTTATATTATCTTTACCCCTCAGCTCTCTCTCTGCTTTTCAATAGACAACGCAAAACTCCATTCTCACACGTCAGGAACCAGTGTATTACATTTGCTTTGGACTTTCAGCATTGTAACTGGGAGCAGAAGTTGGATCTGTTTTTTTCTTTCTCTCTTAAAAGGTCAGGGAAACATGAAACCGCAGAAGGCTAATTCTTCTCTGTGGCACATTTCTGTGAGCCCACAGGGTAACATAGCAGTAGTATTTTTAATGTTTTTTCTTCCCTCCTGACTTTTCAATCCACAGTCCTTGGCACAACTGGTGACAGCTCACACAGTAACACACTTACTTACTCTTGCATCATTCCTTCTAAGTTGCTTCTGATGGATATTGTGATATCTACCCCAGAAGGGGTGCAGCACACGTGTGATGAGCAGGGGGAAGATATCACAAGGCTTTCTGGTTCTGGTTCTGAATGGTCACAATCCACAGTATTCAGCACACAAATGTTTGCTTATTGTTAAACTGTAAATATTGCAAGAAGGTATTCAGCATGATTTAATATTCCTATTAGTGCTTCCGAAGGCCCAACCAGAGAAGCTGTACTGTGCTGGGCTGAGCACAGTGTAAATATTGATGGTTTCTGTCTTGCAGTGTTTACAATCCAAGAAGGAGCCCTGCACCAGAGCTCTCTGCTACAGTTTTGTCTTCGGAAATGATTTGTCTGATTTAATGCACCATAAATGATCATGTCCTTTCTTTTGCCACTACTATTAGAGCAATTACTTTACAAAGAGCTGTGAAGGGAAAGTTTTAGACCTAAATATTTTATCATTCTGATCAAGAATTAGTCTTTTGATATAAACCCAGAATCCAATACTTTTTCTGCAGCTGTAATATGCTACAATAAAATATGATCTCACAGTTTCCAAACCCTTGCCAGGTAACAATGATTCAGCACAAGCAGAGCAAAGCATCGCTTTGCTCCCCTGAACAGGGACATGCTCTCAGGTAAACTCACACTAAGGCTTGATAATGGAAGAGGCTGCTCGCAAAGCCACCACACTTACAAGACATAGATACGTGGCAATGGTTGTGGAGAAACCCACATCAGAAATCAGGTAAGTTAACATTACACATGTGTATAGCAGGAACAGCCACTACAGGAATGGCTTTTGGCCCAAGGCCAACGGCCTTGCTGAGGGTGCTGGTGTTTGGAAAGGAAATGACAAGTTTCTACAGCTGCAAGAGTCAGTGCTGACGCACAGCTTGCTGTACCCTCCCTACAGCTGAGGATAAAACCTCTGCAAGGGAGTTGGGAGTTGTGCTATGCCTCAGAATACGGCTGGGCACCACTGCCATCCATCGTGCAAGCATAACTTCTTCAGAGTTCAAAGGCAAAGTTGCAAAAGACTTGTTATTCCTCAGGGTGTTCTGAAGATTTATATACTGTCACCTACCTGGGCAGTGGGAGGTGTTTACCTGTCTCCTGTGTCAGCTGAGCTCAGGGAGCATGATTACAACACTTGAAAGCTCAGAAATGCTTTCTGGCTCCTCATATCTCCTCATCTGATCCCCAGGACACCTCACCACTGTTAAAAAGAAAACACCACCAAAGCACCACCCAGTTCAAAACCATCTGAGGTGTGGGGCCAGAAGCAGCTCTAGCATTCTTCTTTCCCCCTGTTATTGCAGCCTGCAATTTCATAAATGATCTTTGTCCTTCCCACAAGCCTTACCTCATTTGGGGTCGGGGGAGGCTTATACCCAGAGGTTTCACCTGAGGCAGGTTATACCTGCAAACAAAAGAGTGGACGTAGAAGAACAGCCTCAGGCCACCACCACCATCACTGCAGTGTTCATCAGAGCCCTTCTACAAGAGCTGGAGGCTGAGATTTAAGTGCTCAGCCTCGCCTGTTCCCCGCATGGGGAAGCTCGTACCTTGTTACTGCTGCCCCGCCGCCGCACGCCCAGCGCCTCGGGGCCGCCACCAGCGCTTCCGTCCGCGCTGTGCAAACACCGCTGCGCCCTTTCTCCACACGGAGAGTAACAGTGCCGCCCGCACTTCGCGCTCCCGGGAGCCATGGTGTGGGCACCCAGCGGCAACTACAGACGGTGGCCCAAGGTCTGGTTAATGTTTCAGCGCTTTGAACCCACCACAGGTTGCACTTTGAGCCGTACACAGCACGGTATTGGCGGTCCTGGTGTTTAAAGGGGTTTTTTTCTTCCGCCAACTGGTTGGGTATCTGCTCCTTTTTTAAGAGGAGTCTGACACCAGAAATCTCATGTCCGTGTCAAGGTACCTGATCTCCAGCCGCACTGGTGAAAAATCAATAAGCGTTCTGTCATCAGCATAACCCTGATTTCCACAGACTTTGGGAGTTTTTGCACGTGAAAAGAAGCTGAGGCATCGCTGAGCACCCTGTTAACAGCCAACGGGGCAAAGTTCTTGTTTCCTTTGTAGTGAAAAAGTTCAGGGCCGGATTTTGATTATCACAAGGAGTAGTAAAGTACACAGAGCAGAGATCGCTCATTGGGTAAGAATTATCACCGAGGTGAAAAAACCAAACAGAAACAGCAAAACAAACTCCTGCCCAGCTGATGCAGCACTGCCCCACATTCTGGTGTGTGAAGCCCCTGTACCTGTGTGGTATATGCAGCTTATGGAAAAGGCTGGGATGTGCTCTGGGTGCAGCACAACCTTCCCCGGCACAACACAACACCATGGCACGGCTACCAGGGGAGCCCTACCAGGGCAGCTTGGCAATGCTGGGCTCATCCTGCCCCTCAGATGTCTTTCTTCAACATGCAAATTAAAGTAAATTGGGTGAAGTACCGAAGTCCAGTGTCATGCCACTTAGCTTACACACCAACAGAATAAAAAGAAAAGAAAACCCATAAAGAACGGAGAAGGTGTCAAAGGACCTCTATTTTTATTTTTTTTTTTTTAATCAGGATCTGTTACCCTGAGCCATGGTTAGGATGTCAAGCACTCTTGTTTTGAATGTGGTGTTGATGATGGATGTACTCCCACGCTACACCCAACCTGCGTCTTTACAAGGGTTTGACTATTCTTTTACAAGTCTGGGAAAGAGGAAAATTCACATTTTACACAAAATTAAAGTCCTGCCTGACAGCTCCTCATCTGCTGGCCATGTCCCTGTTGTGTTGCTGCTGTTGTCCTGCCTTGGTTGGGCTCTGGTGCAGGCTTAGCTCCACTTAAGGTTCCCAAAAGAAATTGTTTGTGTCTTACCATCAAATTGATCCACGCCATGCAAATATCCCCAGTCAGCAAAAGTCTTAGCGATTTAGAGGCAAAACATGAACACTGCACTCACAGTGGTGGCTTGGAGAAAAATGCAGGTGAAGGACCGAGCTTGCAGACTGTGCCTGTAAATGCCACCAGCGCACGCAGGGGGAGATCTGAAAAAAGCTCACCGCCCCAGGCTTGCACAACTGGACGGTGAGCAGAGAGGGGTAGGAGCCGTGGGAACTGGCAGCAGGGTGACACAGGAGAGCGCCGGGACTGCCAAACTATTCAGCTGCAATCCAGAGACTGACAGTTGTGGCAAGAACCATCTTCCCCCCGCCGCCCCCCCGCAAAACATTCCCTCTCCTAGAGATTTGCATAACCCTGTGTACATTTCCTGCAGTCCTTGGGCAAGGAATAGAGTTGTGGTTCAACAATTTACAGGATCAAAGGCAGATTACGATCCTATCGCTGGAACAGTTAAGTTTTTACATGTGGGCTTTTTAGATATCATTTCTCAAAGATCAAACTCCAGTGTATTCCAGAGAAGTAAGTTTAGGCAAACCACAGAGCTGGGGAGCAGGCAGGATCACTTTTTTTTTTTTTTTTTTTTTTTTTTTTAATGTATAATCAAAAGGTTTTATTGGGGTTTTCTAAAAGCTCGTAGCTCTCATTTTGTACTCAGCCAGTGCTGACCGGCCACAGTTTGAGATCCCCAAGGTGGATCTCCTGGGCTGCCTTACAGCAGGGGATTTCCTAGGGCAGGAAGCCTGTCCTGCAGGGAAGCAGGCTCAGCCAGCTCTTCCTTCAATGGCAGACAGGGCTGAGGGTTTTACAAGCGCCTTGTGTGCCATTTCTCTGCTCTCTGTCCAGGCCCCCGGCAGCTGGAGAGGAAGCTGCACGTAATGAACCCCAGGTGGAGGCAGCAGCTCAAGATCTGCAATGGCAGCTCCCCACACCCTAAAACAGGGGATTGACACCGGGAAGGCATCTGGGGCAGACCACTTCAGCCCAAGCTGGATAGCAAATGCAGATGAGGGCTGGGGTAAGGCAAGGACTAAAGGTAAATCTTCAAGGAAGTACAGGATCTGAAGTCAAACTCCCCCTGAGTTCAACAAGCCTCACAGAGTGCCTGGGTCATGCCACCGATGAGTCACTTCTGCCAGATGGGGAGAGTCTGGCCAACACAGGCATCAGCTGGTCCATGCAGCTCTCCTTGCTCTTCTGACCCCATGGAAGGAAACCTGAGCTTCTGCATCACTGCATTTCAAAAGGAAAGGAAATTAAAATTTTCACAGCGGAAATACCTGTTGCTTATCAGTGTAAATATGAGAGAAATTGATGCAGCTCCCCCCATACCTTCTTTCATGCCTCCTGCTTATTTTAACTCACACTGCCACATCAGAGGAAGCTCAGAGAGTGGTGCTGGCTGTTGGCACCATACCCAGCTGGGCTTCACATGCTCTTCTCCCCAAGACCACCAGGACCCCATGATCACATGCAGGTGTAAGGAGTAAGTTGTTGCAGGACCGAGTGCAAACTCTCCCATGGGAATGCAGCTCTTTATGTCTGCATTTCCCACCACCTCCTCCTAAAGTCCAAAGAGATGGTAAGGGATGTCACTCTCCCTTCAGAGGGTGACTGGGACACTTCCTCTCTGCCCCAGGTGTTATGGACACAGTAGCAGGGGTCAGGGTAGGTTTGGTAGGGGAAGGGAGGTGGAGGAACTGACTGTTTTACAACAGACAGTATGTACTTTGCAGATGCAAATCTATACACTAAACCGAGACATTTACAGGAGGTTTTTTCCACATATCACCAGCTAAGGAAGAAAGACTTTTGAGGAGGCCTTTGGAGAAAGTTGGCAGCACATCACTGGAAATACCTTGGCTGAATGCAAGCCAGCTGAATTTAACATGAAGAATGAGTTACAGAAGCAACTGCCTAAGCAGTGTTTAATACAATAACCTGAACTAACCTTTTAGTTCAGGTTGGCAGAGGAATGTCTGCTTCACACCTCACCAGGAGAAGGTTCATGGCAGCAGAGGCAGGACTCCGAAAGCAGGCTGAAACCAGCAACGCCACTGACTCAAAACTAAAAATAATCCCTCCATTTTTGAAAATGCCCAATCGAATTTATTGTTAATTGCTTCTTTCTTTGCCTTATCCCTGTCACAACACAGAAAGCAGAAGTTTAAAAAAGCTGAGCTATCTACACAGAGAAAATGTGCTTTCTCTCGTGAACAGAAGTTGATCTGTTTGCATCAGAGCAAGATTTGCAGTTGTGGTTAGTGTAGTGAAGCAGCAGAGATCAGATGCCTTTCAAAACAGTATAAAACTAGTCAAAATATCTCTAACCTAGTTAAATGGACTATGTATGATATTGTGTAAGCACTCTCAAGTCAAACAGAGAGAGAAATGATAGAGGGAGATTTCAAACAAGGAATGAGACTAGAAGTGCAAAAGAAAACAAAATAAAACATTGGACACAAGGTCAAGCAATCAGAAAATTGCAGGCTAGAAAAGGAAGTGAAATTACAGGCTCTGGCAAAACAGCTGAATGCTTACTCAGGAAAATTACAAAACTGTTGAGATCCTTACCATCAGTTATGTGTCTTCTATCCAGAACAACTTCCAAGACAAACTATATGAATTCATAAAAGCAAGTTCAGGGACATCACATCCTCCTCACATCAGTGAAGTGATTTTTGTTTATTTTTTTTATATAAATACCAGGAACAATACATATAGGGTATCCTTACTAGGATATATATATAGGGTATAGATATATATACACCCACACAAAATTGCATCTTGGTAAAATCTATATGATAGTGACAAATTATGATCAAGACTATCTTCTTCATCAACAGCTTCTACAGGAGAGTCTTCTAAAGGCCAAAAGCCCCTACCTAGCTAAGCATTAAAATTTATTTGCCAATCAACAAAAAAATAATTTTGCTCCTGCAAAAGAGCTAGAACACCAGAGGAAAAAATGAGATAGGGAAGAACACTTGGTTTATGCTGAAACTAGATAGGACACATGAGTTAAAGAAACCAAATAATTTATCCCCAATGGAAGCCACTCAGGCCCTAACTGATTTTGGGGAGAAAGCAGAAACAAGTATGGAGTGTGAGACATATGATTTCACACAGAGCTATCAGGCTATAGAGACTTCAGAGGCAGGATCAAACATTCTCTGTACACTTATAGAATACCATACTAGTAAAACTAGAGGCCTCATAGTTGAGAATTATTACTACTAGATATAAAAATGAATATTCCAAAAAAGACAGTGAGTCCTGCCACCCTGTGAAATGTCCCTGATGGAGGAGCTCCAGAGCATTATTTCCCCAGCAGTGTGGCAACACTGCAGAGACTGAAAGACTCTGAGAAACCAGGCAAACATTGATATATCTACCACAAAACCTCTGGGACTGACCCAGTCTCACCACGGCCAGGTCAATCCTCTTCATCATCACCTAAATTATGTGATAAAGGCCCACAACAAAAACCACATGTGGGGTTTATATATGTCCAGACAAGGGTTCTTCTCTCTGAGAGGGTCATGTTGTTACACACCTAGAGATAGGGCTTGGTGCCCAGGGCACGCACTGCCTAGGCTGCAATTAGAGAAAGCAGCCACAGCCCTGGTCTGCGGTCCCAGGGAAGCTGTCCAAGAATAAACAGGGTTAGATGGTTGTCAGCTGCACTCATTCAACTCACAATCTGCCACCTGTGCCCCCTCTACTCCCCCCAGTTAAGTCGCTAATTCAAAGCACTCCTACCTCTGTGCATTTTTACAGGTTTATTACACATTGTGTAAGCAGCTGAAAGATCAACAACTTGTTTGTCAGTAGAAACACATGGAATTTGGCAGAAACCCTGCTATCCAGTGGAACACGGATTAGCTGGGAGGCAGATGCGACTTACTCATGGCTGCATCAGCTTCGGCGACTGTGATTCATGTTGCACAATGAAGCAGCTCTGCAGAGCTACAAAGGGCTGTGAAGCTGACCTGTTGGTGAAAGCTACCCTGTTTTGCAAATTTGTGTAGCAGGACTTGAGTTTCCTTCCAGCTGTAGTCTCAGACCTGACACCTTAGCTTCAGAAAGAAAGAGTTTAAAGGCAAATAAAGCCAGTTTCAAAGGGAGAGGTGAGCAAAATAGCTTTAAGCTGTCAGCAGGAGTGCGTGTGAAATATAGATGGAGAAAGCAGCCTGAGTTTTCACTTTGTAGCATAGCTAAGCATTGGCTTACATGATTTTCTGTGTGAGCAGAACTCCAGGCACTCATTGTCGTGACAGGGACTGGAATAGACACTGAACCGCATACAGCACACATGGGTACAATTATCATGTCTGGAACAGCAACAGCTCTAAGTGACATTTTGCTAGAGTGAGTGGCTAATCTAATCTCCTCTCCTTCAGTCTGAACACTGGAACTCATGGGAGAAGAGCCTGCTGAACCAGCGAAACAGGATAGAGATGTAACCACCCTGGCAGTTGGTGAACAGGAGACTTAAAACAAGTAATGTCCTGAAAAGTGATCATGAGCTGTGTTTGTGCCAGTAATCCCTACTGGGAAAAAGCCAGGCGGGAAGTTGACAATTGCAAGATGCCAAGTAGAGAAAGAAAAAAACCCCACAAAACTAAATGAGTTTTAGAGAGAATATAAAGTACTTCAAAGGTTACCAAAAAAACCTGCATGAGTGCTTGAAGAAAAACGGCAAATGAAAACAGACTTTGACAGGCAGGACAGAGTTAACTGCAAGTGGCCTAAATACCATAGGTGTAAAAGTGACACTGAACAGGGTCACGGTGCACCTGGACTCCCAGTTGCACTGCACCTTCTGTGGGCTGGGCTTCCCACTGCAACCTTACCTCATCTCCAAGGGGAAAACTGGTTCCACATCACACACTCTCTTTCCCTGGTTACTGCTTACTTTCTCCTGCTTCCCCTTTTACAGTGAAGTGATCAGACGCCCCCCGCTCTGCCTGGATGGTGCTGTTAGCAGAGCAAGCACTGCCGGGAGGCTGCAGCCGTGCAAGTTAGCCCAGCTTCCAGCTCTCCTTGCCCCATTCCCTCCCCCATAGCACGAGGCCAGCTGTTGCAGCTCCAACGGTTTTACAGCCATGTACGCTGACCTCATGGCACAAGCTGGGAGACATGTGGGATACCACAAACCCCCCCAGCAGGCAGCGAGACACCACCCCCTCCCTCCCTGCATGCAGGCAGTGACGCCAGGATCAAGATTCCCCCCCCCATTGTAATTATTTTTGCTCTGCACAGGGATTTATCACATGCAGCTGCCACAACTTGTTTACAAGACACAAAAGCCATGAAAACAAGGTTGACGAAGCCTGCGTGTGAGCTGTTTTCCCTGGCAGGAATTTGTCATACCTCTTAGCTCGCTGACGCCCTGGCTGGCCACAGTCTCCAGTAACACACAGCAGTGCCTTCCCTTCGGCTTCAGAGTAGCCAAAGCGTGTGTTTTCAGTCAGAGGTTGGGTTTTGACAAAACTGCTTTGCATTTAGGTTTATCAGGGCTGCAAGAACAGCAAAACCACCCATATTATCTTGTTGCCTCTTTGTAGTTCTTTTCCATGGTAAAACAAGTTTCACAAATAAAACTTTTTGTTTGCACTACCAGGGATGTGTTGCCAGTGCATGAAGCCTTTGGATTGTTACTAGGACTTCTGCTCAATTCTGGATCCTAGCTCCACCCAATGCCCTACATCTACCTACCTTTGATAACTTGATAAAGTTACTTCAGGTTTATGCCCAGAAAGAATAGGTTTAGGTGAACTTCAATAGCCAGCACCAAAACTATCAGTTCTAGATTACAGGAAAGCAGAAAATCCCTTTTGATATGTTTTAGTGGCTACTCAAAATGACTCATTTTCTTCTTCTAGGTTAAATAACACCTCAGGGTAGGGAAAAGCTTTTGCATGGTGTAGCGTCAGGTGCTACTCAGCCACAGCCATCTGACTTAAAACTACAGCCGAACTTCTAGGTGTAACCTTAACACAAGTAATAATTTAAGAAGTATATAATTGGCCTCAAGCAAAATTGGTCATCAGTGAAGTTCCCAGGGTAAGTCAGTCAGCAAAATGGAAATGCAGTGCTCATCACACAAGCAGGACTTTGGTGGTCATTTACACTAATGCCACTTTGTGTGGCATAATAGTAAATGAAAACAGCAGAGACCACAGGCTCTTACTTTCAATGAAAACTGTGAACCTGAATGGCAACAGCTTTCTTCCTCATTTGATTTTCATTTTCAGTACTGCAGCTGCCATAGTGAAATTACAGAACTGATCAGCTCAACCAGCAAAGTTTTTTCTTTCTAAACTTGCTGACATTCTTTATTATAAAGGGCAAAGTAATGAAGAGTAAAGATCTCTGAAAATGCCCGTTAATGATCTGAGTGCCCCACTTTTTCTTTATCCCACAGCTCACCAGCAAACTGCTTTGAAAAAAGGAAACAAAAGAGAAAAATGTCGAGCAATTCAAATCAAACAATGCAAACATTTGTGAGGGTGTTTTTCTTTCACTAGTGCTTGAAGCATGGGTGTAAGGACCTTTGCAAAAAAGTTGCTTCCTGCAAGAACAGGAAAGGACAATGCATCTTCCATACCTTTATCAAAGATGACACTCCATTTTGAGCGTGTAGCACCCCTTACGATAAATCACCTATTCACAAAACCGTGTCTATTAACCAAGTCTTCCCTCAATATGAACCTCAGCTACAAAAAAGTACACTTCCTTTTTACAATTAGTCATAAAGAAACCCAACCAAACAATACATACATAGGTATCCCAGGAAAAATAGCTCAGAAGTATCAAGTACAGTGTGTCCAGAGACTATACAAGGCTCTTCTGTACCCACCTGCAATTCCTTGAAGACAGAGTATACAGCCATCTCTATGTTTAAAATTATTTTCCAAATCATTATTAAAAATATTTCAATATTCACACCATATATTAGGATGACTTATCAAAGCTGATGTAGTCATAAGTAAGCCAGTGTTTACAGTTTGCCATTTTGATTTTAAACATGAAGGTTCAAGAAAGGCACAAGTTGAGAATTCCAAAGAGTACTCCAGAGAACAGAGTATTTCTGACATGATAAAGGCCACAGCAAAACAGAATAGTGGTCAGAATATTGTAGTCTTCTTTCTACTATAGTGAAGTCCTTAAATTCACCAACTCTCCTGCTCCTCAAAGCCCTCCCCCAACCTCCCAGACAACTGGTTTGTTTTTAAAGATTAGCCAGAACCAATTTTTTACCCTGGAGGTCTCTTATTTCACTGTTGTTGGAAGGATAAGGGTGGGCGACTGACATTCAAGTAAGTTGAAATGTGAGCTGCAAGTCTTTACATTTTTCAGTAATAAGTCATTTTGATAGCAAAGTCCTTTTCTGAAAGGTAACTTAGATTCTGTTGGCAAAAATACACCCCAATACAACAGGGATCTCTTCTAAATCTTAGCCTACCACCTGTTAAAGTATCTCACAAAGACCTGGCTCCCAGAACTCAGATTTCAATGCAATACTGCCTACCTTATTTCAGTCTACTAGAATTACTGAGTAAAAACCTTGTCATTGCAAGTCCAAGTAAGGGTAGAAGCCCTTGCCCTCCCCTATCAAAATTTGTCACCAGTCATGTCTAGGAGCTGCATCACTAAGATCTACAAAGAACACTTGTCCTAGCCCCTCTCTGGCCTCTTCCTTTTATCTTCAGATCTTCCCCATGGGCCATCACATTTCCCAGCCCTAAAATATTTCAAGGAGCCAAGAGCTGGAACTCTTAGAGGGGCCCAAGGTTTCCCTCTGAAATTTAGTCAGAATTGTCTACATAACTCCCTTTGGCCCCTTAAAAAATTTCAACATAGCAGAACACAATCAGGTACTTCTGGCCCACTTTTCAGCATTCTTTTAAACATCTGGTTAACAACAAAGTCAGTATGAGCTGAAAATTATTTCTCACTTCCATTTATTTCAAGGGTAATTCATGTTTTCTGCAAAGCTTGTATACAACAAAATACTCTGTATGCATCACTTTTAAAGAAAATATTTTATTATATTATGGGAAAAAAGCATGATCATCCAAAGTTTGTATTGTTAAAAAAATTGAAAATTTAGACAGCGTGTCGGTATATTCTGTTCCACATGGGAATGATAAGAAGACTCTATATCATTACTAGATATTGCACAGTCTGAAAGAAACAAAACAAATCACATGATCTTGGGAAACATCTCACATTATGAAAAATCTACAAAGAAAACATTAAAAAAAAAAAATCCCAACAAAACACACAATCCTTTCTTTCTACAGTAGCTTTAAGTTTATAATTCTTGGAATGACCGTATTCCACTGAAGACCATCTCAGTGACAGGAAGCTTCATTTCAGCAATCCCCTTGTGCAAATAAGATTAATAATAAAAAAAATAATAATGCAGTGAAGTCTTTTGATATCGTGTGGGTGGCAATAACCACACAGCTGTTAGATCCCTGCCTGGTAAAACATAACGGTGAAGGAGAAGGAAGGGGATTTAGGCCATAAGTTTCGCCTGCAACTCCATCTCTGCCGCCCTTTTGAGTGCCACATCCACCAGAAGCTGAAATCCACTAAAATCCTGGTTAAGGTCTGGTGGTGTTGGAGGAGGAGTGTTAAAGAGCCCACTTTGTGTGTTTGCACCAGGTCCCAGTTTGGATGCATCCTCATGGCAGGAGAGGGGGTTATCTGTGAAGCCGCCAGCCAGGGGCTGCTGCAGGTCCGTGGTCTGGCCTACATCAGCTGGCTGGCAAAAGTGGAAAGGGGCATCTTTCAACGCAGTCACAGTCGTGTGGCAAATCACCGACGGCCGAGCCAGGACCGATCCCGGGGAAGGCAGCTTGGAGGAGGACACAGTCTTGCCGAGCGGTGCGGCAGCGGGGAGGAAGGCAGTCTCCTCCAGCAGGGGAATGTAGTTCTTTGTGCTGATGGCAGACTCCACCAGGCCGCCCTCGGGAAGCTTGGTCCCTCGCCGCGAGATAGTGAACTGATTTGGGTCTTTGCCATCCTTCCTCAGCATGTCAGGTAACAGCCTGCGGCGTGCATTGATAAACCAGTTGCAGACCTGGGAATATAATGACATCTTAATTTCTACCTTCATTCACTCCCAAATAAGTGCCACTAGAGCGGATGGTTAGATTAATGAGTCCCTCCAAGCAGTTTCCTTCACTGCACAACAAAATAGAGACCTACTGACAAGTTCTGACACGCCTGGCAAAGGCCCCTCCCTTGTCCCAGCACCGACTCCCTGCTCCTGTTACAGAAAGCCCCAAGACATCTGAAGTCCAAACTAGGGGTTTAGCTTTTAACTCTGTGCACACACATTAACCTATTGGCTATTGTTCCCTAGCTTAGGTTAATTAACAACAGGAAAACCTTTTCTCTCTGAAGAGAGCCACTCCTCCCACAAATAGTTACTGATTTTCCTTGTTCAACTGACTGTGTCGACAGACATAACATGAATTACCTCATTTAAGTTTGTCCTTGTTTAAACATCAACCAGTTTCCTGGGCAATACAGGATAGTTTATAGTTTAACGTCTTTTTTCTCTTTACTACATAAAGGAAGTCTTCTTTATAGCGTTGCATTAAGAAAATTTCACTCTATAGCCAATTATGAAATTTCCACTAATGAATTAATATGGAAAAATAAAGCCCAAGACTCATCAACAGGAGTGCTCTCTATTAAGCAGCTCCCAAAACCAAACCCTGGTTTACCCAAGTTCTCATGCAGCCACCTTCCCACGACATGGGATGCGGCAATGGGCAAAAGCTATTCCACCAAAGATGATCACAGAAGATAAGAATGATGCATCCAAGGGACCTCACAGATGCCAGTGGCATCACAGGATGAGAATCCAAAATGACCACACAAATGCCTCACCGCACCTGTACTAACACCCTTGAGTTGTTTTATCCCTTTTGGGTTGTTCCACTGATTTTAATGGCAGTGATCATACACATAATTATCTATGTACGTGTTCTACTGGAACGAGCCTCAAGTTGCCATTTTAGAAGTGAAGAGTTACATGTTAAGCTGCACATTTATCACCATAAAACGTCGGTTGACAAATAAATACCTTCTTCTCACAGTAAATTACCTTGTACAGACATTTTATGTCTTTTGGGGCACGATCCTGCAAAAAATTAGCATGCATACTACAATTCATGACTGTCAGTTCTCCCAGAAAAATAATTTTACAATACAATAAACAAAGATCATTGTAACATATAGTCAGTCTCTATCTCCTCTTATGAGTGCCATCAGCAGGAGAGCAGCAATAAAAAAGGAAATCTCACATGCAGTGTAAACATTTGTACCCATGACTAGACCACAGACAGGTGAATTAAAACAGAAAACAGCTCCTTTAGAAGGGAGAAGTACTTTTTTAAATACCTGTAGTGTGGAAAGATGTGTTTGCCGGGATAACAGCGCTTTTTCTTGCTCTGAAGGATAAGCATTGTATCGGTGCTCATAGAGCCAGTCCCGAAGAATCTGCACAGACTCCTTGGGCAGGTTGCCACGTCTCCGCCGTTTGCCCGAGCCAGCAGATGAGGAAAGATCCAGTGGGACATCCATAGTGTCATCATCCTCCGTTTCACTGCCTGATATTGCAACTACACCTACAATTGTAAGACAAGAACAATCAGTCTCCTAAACCCGTTAACTACTTGGCTCCAGCACTGTATGGAACAAACACTTTATATCACATTAGCTGCCTTTACTGTTACAGCCCCTTGTATGGGAGGTTCGTCCTGCAGCGTTAACTTGTCATGCTGTAGCTTTTCTGTCAGCTGAACAAAAAGTAGCACCAATGATCCATTCCTAAAGGAATACTTCTCTGCAAACCTTCATTTTCTTGTTCCCCTGGCAACCTTCTATCTGCTGCATGTTATCAGATAGCTTCTATCTAATGAGAATATTGTCAAAGTTTGCTTGCTATGGTATGCATCCAGCACTTTTTTTCAAGGATAACTATCCAGTGGCTGGGCAAAAGGTCAACAAGCAAGAACTTAAAACACCCCAACTAAGCAATAGGTTATTTAATTATTTCTTAACATCCTGATGCTTCCCTCCTGGAAAGGATAGGTTGTAGATTTTACAAATGAATAATTATATCTGTTCAGAGAAATTAACAGAAGAAGAAGAAAAAGGGAAAAATTTTGTCACCACCCCAAGGAGATTTCACTAATTAAGGAAAAAAGTGCAGAAGAAGGGAAGAACCAGGTGCCTAAGAGTTCACCAGTTTATCAGGAAATGGACTCTCATTTAATTGCATTCTGTATCAAAGAACCATGATCATTTAAATATTTCAGTTTTTATCCTATTTTTTCAACTTTCATCTCATATTTTTTGTCCCTGGAAATGTGTCTTCTGTGCTATGCTTACTATAAGGGCTCCAAATTTACAAGTTAACTGCATACTTTCTCCCTCCAACACAAAGGAAGGAACAGATTTCAAAATCTGATTATCCCTTTATATATGTACATCACACTACTAGTAACATGAAGCTATGGAATGCAAATCAAACAAGCAAGCAAGTATTCAACAGTCAGGAAGGCTACAATTCTACTCCTTTGGTAAGATACACTAGTCACTAATTCTGTAAAACAAAAAGAAAACCATATTTTAAACTCAGCAGAAATTTTAGGAATATTGCAAGCTATATACAAGCCAAATAAGATACTAAGATGTTCAACTAGTACAAATTAATACTAATTTCAAGTGAACTCGCACTGTTTTTCAGAAGCAGTTTTAGAAACTATAGAAGGAAAACAAGCCCTCAATCTTTTTGTCTTTGAACTTAGACTGGGGGGCTGAGGGGGTGGAAAGGAAGAAACTTGCTTGCTTGTAACACCAAAACTAAAAACCTTTAATAGCAAAGGCTTAAAACTAAATGTCAAAAATAAAATTTTCTGTGGGTAACCACCCATGATTAAAAAATTCTGTTTAAGGAAATAAAGTAAGCCCTAAACAACAAGAAGTGTACCCATGAAAATATTAAACTATATAAAACTATGTTCTATCCATAAGTAAAGGCATAGAAGGAAGTAATGCCCTTTAAAAAAGAAACAACCAACCAGCCACCAAAGCTCCCATCATCAAAGAAAGAGAGAAGGTATGCATTTGCCATTTGCAAGTTTTCCTTAATACTTGGCAGGAGGGTAGGGAGAGAAACAGAGAAGGACCTTTCCTCACACTTCAACACTTCAGCCAAAGCTGACATGGTAAATTATTCTTTTCTTCCCCTATTTATGAATAGCTCCAACATCCCTAAGTTTAGTGTAAGTTGTCCAATTTGAAATGCACAGTTTTGATACACAAGCATTCCCAACAGGATGATCAATCTGCAATCTGTCTGGCATAGTTACTTCAGTCACTTACTTGGTATTGTTTTCATTCTCCCAATTGCTGATTTGTGTAACCAACAAACACCAAAGTGACATACCAAATTTTTCATCTGATGATTAGCTACATAAATTATCCAGTCATGGAACAGGAACAATAGGACAATATTTAAATAACCAACACAAGATAAACTCCAAATTATGTAAACACTTTCTTAATTCATGTAGAAAGTATGTCAAAAGTTTGCTTTACAATGATTCCAAGCAAACCACTTTGTCATAGCTTCATGGAAAGTGCTGTCATGCTTGCAACCTGACCTGAGAACATGCCTTGCACCATAGGCTCCTGGAGCCATGAGGAACACTTCTGGGAACAAAGATCCTGCAGAGACCACAGGATGGCTCTGCAAAGCAGCTCAGCCCTTTTAAATTGAATTTAAAAACTAGCTAAAACTAGTCCATGCTATTCAGACAATGTTTTGAAGTACGCTGTTCTTTTTTGTCAGAAACCAGAACTGTTGTAGCACTTCACTGGGCTGGGTTTTTTTGTTTGTTTTTAAATAAAATGGGCAGTAAGGCAAGACCTTGGAAAAAAAGAGGGAGAGGCAAACAGCAAGGGCTGGAAACAAGAGGGAAGGAGAAACTACTATGAAAAAGTTAGATGTCTACTGGTTTGCAAGCAGTATTTACATGGCATAAAAAAAGTACTCCAGATACACAGCAACCAATCTGAGGTGACCTCTCAAGGATCTACCACACAACTAACAGACTCCATGGACACCTCTCTGAATTTCAGAAAACTGATTTAAAAGCAAAACCTCTCCTAGAACTGTTGCTTTTTCATCAGCTGGGAAAAAAAAAAAAAAAAAAAAGCGCAAGTGACAAGATACTGTCTGCAAGCCAGCAGTATAAAAACGTTTCTCCCTTTTCAAACAAGATTTTTGCTAAAGTAAAAGTTGCCATCTGACTAACCGTAACCTACCTAACGAGAAATGAGTCACCAGCAGAGCCAGCCCTTTGACCTGCTGGCTCAGTGTGTCATATTAATTGACACAGTAAGTTAGTGACACAAAGCAGGTTTTGGTTAAGCAGGAAACCCAGTGTAGTACGACTTCTGCTCATTTAAATGAGCTCATTTAAATAGCTGATCAGCCCTCTGAACTCGTGGCAGATCTCTCTGGTGCAGTACAGAGCTAGCAGCAACAGGAAGTCATGGCTAGAAATCTCGCACTACCCCAGCTGATATTTTTTACTCGAGCAGGAGCCACATTGTTGCTGTCAAGGCTGTGTTTTCATTAAAGCATTCCTGCTGATTACAACCCAGCTTTGTTTTTCCGTCTTGTTAGTAATCAGCCTATTCGCTGCTGGTTTCCTGTTTTAACAGGACCCAACTGAAAAGGCTCCTGGCCACGCTCCATGACTGGACCATTGGCTTACTGTTATTTACACCCAGAATAAAGGCCTGTGGACACGATGAGTAGCCCCAGCTGACCTACTAATTTATTTAGTATTAAAACTAGGCTAGAGCCAGGCTATTTTATGTCTCCTCCTAAATACATTTAATCCAAACAAAAAAAGCTACTTTTATAGAACTAAAAGCAGCACAAGTTCATTTGCAAAGAGGTCTGAGAAACACAAAATCCCATTCTATAACTTCCACATCGCCACTTAAAAGAGTAGCCTATGCTATTAATGACCTAAGGACTACATGATCAGCATCCCTTCCTTATAAATTACTTTATCCTCCTGGCTTCCCAGCTGAAGTCATATACATGATTGAACGCACAGCTGAATTGTATCACAGCCCAAAGACTTTACAGGTCCTCCCCGTAATCAGCTCAGGGAAGATTACACCTAGGATCTGGAGTCTAGGCTCAACACACAAACGTTAGTTAACAGCTTGAAACAACTTGAGTAAAAGTACAGTGATGACTAAAGCTGATTTCAAAACAAACTACTGCCACTTAAAAAGGTATGCTGAAATGCTTTGAGGGGGAGGACAAAGTATTTATAGAGAGGCTGAGACAAATAAAATGGAAGTTAGGCAAACGAAAAATTTAGACTGTAAGGGAAAAAAAGGCACAAAACCCCCCACAACAACTATCCCATTGTGTCGAGGAAGAGCTTCACAGGGGAAGTGCCAGAAGCCAATTGTTATTCAAAAGAGGACAAAGTATACACAAGGAACAATCTCTGCCCTCCAGAGAAGGAATGGACAAAAATCACCTTAAAGAAAACCTCCCACCCCTTAGGGTTCTCTGAATTTCTTAAGTGCGTTTTTTTTAATGAGCACTGATAAACAGAACCAGTTCCTATCTAAGCCCCCGATCCTGTTGTAACCAAGTTCAGTAAGATTCTTCACATGTATGAACTTGAGCACATACCTGTGCCTTTTCGAGACTGTGTTCTAAATCAGCTAATTAACAAGCCAAGTGTGATTGCTATCACATTATTATTTGTAAATGAAACTATCCATAGAAGCGTCCTGTCTACTAGCTTAAAAAAACCACAAAAAACAAACAAAACACCCTCAACAAAACTAATCAACAACAAGAACACAGCATCACACACACAAAAAAGTCAAAACTCCACACAAATACAAAAAAACCCCTAAAATGCAATGCAAATTTAAAAATCAGCAACAAAAATACATTAGTTTAAGATTAGTCATAATAGAAAAAAACTACAAGGATACAGAAGGGAATTTCCACAGTAAATAAATAATTTTTTTTTAAAAAAAGCAAACCCAAAACAAAAAACCCACCTCTTTCCTCTGAATGAGTTTCATAATCGAGGAACCAGCCTATTTGTTTTCCTCTCTACAGCTTGCAAGCTATTACTTTTAAAGCAACTAGACTTGGCTGTACTATACTTTTTTTTTTTTTTCCCTCTGAACGGGATTTTTCTAGGAGTGAAAGCAAGAAATCTGTAACAAAGTCACTCTTTGAAACTTCGTGAATGAGCTTCAAATGCCAGGAGGTCACAAATAAGTACAAGCCCAACCTTTATTAAAACAAAGGCACCCTAGCCCTAACATCTTTTTAAAAGTTTCCGCCTTTGTCTCCTCACCTTTTAATTTGTGCCACGCAAACCCCAGGCCCATGGCCCCTCTCAAAAGTTCTCCCTCCCGCCTGTCACCTTTCATTGTTTCCATTGTTCCAGCCCAGGATTTGCAATCCTCAAAGCAGAGCTCACACACACACACACACTCTTACACACAAAGCCCTACACATGCATACCTAGAAACTACGTCAGCGTTTTCCACACGCATTTATTTCGGGGGTGGCAAGAACAACAGTTGAAAGTGCAGGGAGTTTGGTATTTCACCAACCAGCAGCTGCCCTCGGGGAGAGAAGTCTGAACAATGGAAGCAACAGCAGACAGGAAACCAGCTCACCACTGCTGTGCAAATAGGCAGCATAGGAATGTCCTAAAAATAACTGGGCTAAATTAATTCAGCGAAACTATTAAAGGGGGTGGGGGGGGAACAAGCCACCAACTGCTTCCAATAGGGTTAAGAATCCCGACCTACCTAAGACTCCTGAAACATTTAAAAGCCAGCGCTGTCTCTGGGCACAGGGGGCTGAGCTGGGCGCGCAGCTCCGGCTGTGACTGGGATCAAGCCGCACTCCGCTCCCGCGGGACGCTGCGCTCCTCAACACCACCCTGCCTGCTCTTTAAACTTCGCCTTTGTGGCTCAGTTCCCTTTGTGTGCCACTGTTAGCCGAGTGGCATGTCCAAAAAAAACTTCTGACGAGGGCTACAAACCATATTAGTACACACCATGTCTGCAGCGGCCCAATGATTTCACGAACTGCATACACATTCATTGCTCCAAGGGTATTAACAGTGAGAGAGACTGCTTTACTACAGAGCCGCAGGAATGCATAGTAAGGGGAAAACAGCACAACTCTGGAGTAGTGAACATGCGCACTGCTCCCCCCTAACCCTCCACTTCGGAGCATTTAATGGTCTTTGAATGCAAAACACCCTTCAGCCACACCGCCGACTGGCAAATCGCAACTGAACAGACACTGCTTTGCTATGAACTTCTTCCCAGCCAGCGCAGGAGCGTTAGATCGGAAAGCACGTTCCGCGTCTTTGTGGCCAAGCGCTAATTTAAAGGCACTTAAAGCACCACGAGCGCGATGAGTAACGCTCAGTAACTGTAAAGTTTCTCTGTCTGGAAGTGGACACAAAGAAAAGTCAAACAGCCTTATGATTATGGGGGAGGGGGACGGGGGGTAGGTCTTCCTCCTTGTAACCCTGCGTCAAAACTTTTGTACTTTGTGTTTCGTCCCCCTGTTTTAAGGGATAAAAGAGGTAGAAAAGGGTCCAACTTTCAGCAAAACAAGGCGGTCGAGGGCGCGGAGGGGTTTGAAGCCCTCCCGCCGATGCCCCCGCCCCCCCCCCCCCCCCCCCACGCTGCCGTCCCCGCGAACAAAGAGTTGCCGGACGGCCCCGCTTTCCTCGCCCCAAGTTGGGAAAAAGAACCCACACCCTCGTCCCCCACGCGGGGACGGTGGAGCTCGGTGCGGAAAAGCGTTAAAAAGTGTTTTACGAGAGGGCAGGGGGAAGAGGCTCGACGGAGGGGGCGATAACAAAAGTTGGCGGAGGACACGAGGCGAACGGCTGGACATGTTTTTGACAGGGAGCCAGCGGCGCAGAGAGGCAGCCGCCTCCAAACAACAGCCCCGCATGTTTTGTCTGGGAGCGGAGCATCCACTGCAATTTTCCACGGGATACAGGCCAGGGGGTGTAGTGGGGGCACGGAGGACAAAAGGCCGAGAAGGCAAAGGGACTCCGGCTGACTTAGCGACAGCCCCCCCTTCCCCTGTCCACCCCGGGTAGGGGCGCGGGGCATCCCGCTTTGTCCCGGCACCCCATCACAACTACCTTTTTTACTTTTCATCTTGATCGCGAGGACCGAGCCGATCGCCGGACACCCCACGCACCGACCCAAGTTTCTCTCCCTTGGCCGGACGCTGCTTTCCCCCTTTAAGCTCGGCGAGGAGGAGAAGGTCGATGAAGAAAGAAGAAACACCGTCGCGGAGCCAGGCGCCCGATCCGCGGCCACGCTGCTGTCAGCGGGAGCCGTAGGGCTCTGCCTCCCCCGGGGGCTTTCTGGTGCGGCCGGGGTGAGCTTCCCTCCCCCCTTCTCTTTGTTCCCTTCTGCTGGCGATTGGCCCCGGCCTGTTAAAGTGAGGAAAGGCACGGGAGAGAAAGGTACACAGCGCCCGCCCTCCCCCACCTCCCCGCAGTGAGTACGGGAGAGTAACCGTGCGCTGCACTGGCACTCGCGGCGGCTGCTGCCTCCTCCTCCTCCTCTCTCCTCCCTCCCTCCCCCTCCCGGGTGTTGAGGCTCTGTCAGACGGGAGGGGAGGGACCGGCCGGAACGGGGGGGTGTCCGCCTGTACCCGCTCGCTCATGCACACACAACAGCAGCGGCGGGGGGAGCTCTCCGTGCCTCCCGCTCCCTCGCCTTTCTTCCAGGCAGACGTTTGATCATTAAACTGGAAGGAGGAGAAGGAAGAGGGGGGGTGGGGGGGAGATTTTGACAGCTGCCCTTGACTAGCCTCCTCCTGTTGCTGCCGGACGAACCACCCACTCCTTCGCGTGAATAGAGGGGAAGAAAGGAGAGTGCGTACGGCAGGGGAAGGAAAGGAGCCCTCCAAAGACCCGCGCCCCCCTCCCGACTGCCGAGCGGCCCGGTCGGCGGGGGCTGCTCCCCCCATCCCCTGTGGTGCTGGAGGAGCCCCCGCCCGGCCGGCGCTGGCCACACACACCCCCACCCAACCCCGCGGGGAAGGCGAGCCCCATTTCTGAGGTTATTTTTACATCAGTTCGTAAAAGGTGGTTTTCCTCCTCCTCGACTCCCCCCTTCCCCAGCCTGGCAGATTTTGCTGCGGCACATGATCGCAGCTGTAAAAGAGAGAAGTCTCACAGCTTGACTCATCCCTGTCGGGCGAGCACGCTCTGCAGCAGCAACAGTTTCTTTTCCTCCGGGATGGGAAACGTGACACCCGCCAGCAGCTCGCTCCAGCTTCCCTGGCGAGGTGGAGAGCTCTCCCCGGGCACTGGCGGCCTTGGCGGCGGGTCCCGGCGCTCCCCCGCCACCTTCCTGGCAAAACCAGGTGAAAAAAAAAAAAAAAAAATAGAAGTGCTGAACTGAATGCAGTGTTGCGGGCAAAGGTTTCGGCGTGAAAAGAAGCCGCCTGGCCGCGGAGCAGGCGTGCGGGTGCGGCGTGCCCTTCCTTATTCCACGGGAGCGTGTTTGTGTCACTCCCGCACCGGCACGTGCGGGGCTGCTCCCGGCCGGGCAGGCGCCCGAAACGGCTGATGAAATAATGGATGCCTACGGCAGAGCAGGGATCATTCCCTCCCCACCACCCTACACCATCCTGGCGGCGCGGGCGCCCGCACAAATCCGCATTCACTGCACAAGGGAAGCAACAGCGTTTTAGCAGCAAGCCCTCCCCCAGTACCTTGTAACTATTTTTATGTGTCGTAATTACAGCGGGAGATAAAACAGCTGTTATATGCCGAACGTGGGATGGGGGATGGGGGGGGGGGCAGCCGGTGAGTCACATCAATGAACCAAGGGCTCAGTGTCGGCTGCTCTGCGGGGCCGGAGGTTCGCTCCGGGATGGGTGATCCTTATGCTGGCGGCTGCTAGGCGGCGTGTCCAGCTGTAGGTCAGCCAGGCGGGCCGGGCATGGCACACTGACTGACTGACTGACTGACTGACTGACTGACGGCGCCGCGCCAGGCGGGAGGGAGCTTGTGCGGCGCGGTCCGAGGTCCCGCCGGCGGCAGCGCGATCCGGGCCATTGCCCGCTGCCCGAGCGCCCTCCGCCCGCCCTTCCCGCCACATTCCCGCCGCATTCCCGCCGAGTGGCTCCAGGCTGCGTCCAGGGGGTGTGACAGCTCGGTGCTGCCGCCCCGCGCGGTGTCAGGCCGGCAGGACGAGGCTCGCTCGGGGCCGGTCTTTCACCCGAGCCGTGCCCCCGAGGGACTGGTAGCTCAGGGGCGGGGGCTGTGCTCGCACGCCGCCGTATGGCTTTATTTTGGCTTTTACTGTCTTGTTTTTGTTGTGGAAAAGCCCTGCTTCCCAGCTGTGAGGGCTGGCTCTTCGAACTGCTTGTTCCGAGCGTCCGGGCAATGGTCATGCCAAAAAAGCAATTATGGGAAGTTAACAAAAAATACGTCAAGGATTCGAAGAGATTTCCCTTTCTCTGTGCCGCCAGAGCCGCCTCATTGTCCTTGGGACGGCAGGCAAATCTGTGAAACTAGCTCTTTCCTTATTTTTTCTTCCTTAGAGGTTTATTTAAATTTGTTTTGTTTTTCTTCTTTATTAAGGTCATTTTTGTAAGGACAAAAAAAAAGTTTAATCTTCACACTGAATTTAAGTTACCTTTTTTTCCCCAAAAAACCTTTCGAAACAGCCTTTCTATAAAAAGATAAATTTCGACTTTGTGTGGCAGCATTTTGGATAGTAGGAGAAGGCCATGGACCAGTGGGTGTTCATTCCTAGTTCCTGCGGTATAAAACGCATGGAGAGGCATTGTTTTGAAACAAGTTCCTCCATGGATGCGAGTATGGAGGGGTATAGCCATAGCTGGGACCAATGGGAAAGACTGAAAGTGGGTTTGTGGAGTTCACGTTGCAATGCTTGCCTGGGGTGATACCTCATGTTTGTCCGCAAATTTTGGCTGCCTTTACCACTTGAAGACTCCTGATACATGTTGCAGGTGGTAGTGGGTTAAAGTTTGCAAAAAAACTGGTGCAGTGGAAGAAAACCCCCACAGCTCTCTTTGCCGGTAAAACTTCAACACACCTGAAATAAGGCTGTATCTAGAAGGAGAGCAGGTGATTTGCTTGAGCTCAAATTAAGGGATAGATCAGCTTGGTTTTGTAGTAAATAAGCTGGTGGCCTGTAAGATGATCATGTGTATTAGCTGTTGCTTACAAGCTGAAGGTATGGAAGGCAATATGTAACTTTCTGCAGTTTTTATTTTTCCTTTTCCTGTGTTTGTGAGGCTGTGTTTTTAGAGTTACTTAATCTGCTAGAGCTGCATCAGCACTGTTAGTTGTATCTCACAAGCAGTCCACACTGCTTTACGCTGAGCAACTTTGGCATCTGTGCAGCTCCTTGGGTAGGCAGTGGTGTACATGTGCACGAAGATACATCTGTGCCAACAGGTTGGAACAGCTTGGTTTAGTCAGAACAAGTTCAGCTCTGTCTGGACCCATCTGCACAGACATGCTGTGTTTGTAAAACTGGATTCCAAAAAGGGAGAGAAATTAAACTGGAGGGGCCAGATTTTTAATTACTCTGTGATTGTCCAACGTCACAGGTCTATCAGTTTTCAGTGGTGGTGTGCCCATGTTTCTGTCCTGTCACATTGCCACCTGCAATACCTTGCACAACTCATTGTATGTTTCTTACTTTGCAAGTGCTTTGCTTTGAGGTGCTGGGACAGTGTTTGCCTAACCGCTGAAGTCTCCAAGGCAATGTTTTGGGCATAGAAACTACTAAAGGAAGTACTCTGGGAAATCAGGACCTAGGCAAATCAGGCTTGTGGACATTTCTTATCTTGGTCTTTTTATTCCAGTTTCCAATTTATTTACTAATTTTACCTACCCCCCCCCCCAAGGTTGTTATGAAAGTAAATCCATTGATGCTCAAATGCCATTGAAATATTTGTAGTAAAATTTATTAAATTGTAGTCAGAATAGAATTAAGTAACACAAAGTTAAGCAGGTCATGCCTATGGCAATAAGAGTAAAGCAATGCAACAGGTGAATAAATCTGTCCATAAAAACCCAGGAATCACTACTGTATGTCACAGCCAACCTTCACCTTTTCTAGTCCGTGACATTAAGTAGTTTCAGTCTATCAGAGGAAAGAAAAGGCTACAGAAGGCAGATGTGAGGTAATATTTCCCCCAAAATGTCCCATCCAAATATTTAATAATTCAATACAAGCACTGGAGGAATAGTTTAATAGAACTTCAGAGTTAATTACTGACCTAGCTGTATAGTGTTTACACTGGCATAAAATTTTAATATCTTCATAGCATAAAATTCTGTAATGGCATTTAAATGGCAGAATGTTGAGTTGTGAATTACATAAAAATGCATTTCTTTTATTTTTATTACCTATTTCATTTAATAACCTATTGTGCTTTGAGAAAAACAAACAACACCACAAAAATTCCTGTTTTGGTACCATTCATTATTTTATATCTTTCAGCATTACTGTCTTTTGACAGAAAGTTTCTCACTCTTTTCCTGTGAGAATTACCCCCAGCCTTTGCTCATTGCCATGTTTTTCTCCCAAGTGTATTTAATCCTACTGTGTTTGGGTTTTTTGTAACAGTGACTTATGCTGGTTGCAGTACTTCAAACAAGGTTATGCCTCCAATTAAAATATGTATGTATTTGATATTACTTACTCCCTGATCTTTTTTTTTGTATGGAATCCAGCATGTTAGGATTTATCTTTGGCTGCTGCTACATAGTGAGCATAGGGCTCTACCAGCTTTGGAGGTTGTATAGCTTGTGTGAAGTTTCTCTTCTGCATGATTTCATATTCCTATCAGTGCAGAATCTTTTGTCACTGCATTGTTCATTCATGTAACAGAAGTCACACTGAACTTATTCACAAATCTCTCTTTCCCCAAATACATTTTTGATATCTGCAGACTCTATCACTGTTCTTTACCTGCCCATGTTTCTCCCTCTCTCACTATTCAGAATTATTGTATTAAAAAACATTGGACTAAGTAAAGGATGCAGAAGTACCTCACTTTTGTCATAATAAAAAAAAAAAAATAGAATTTAATCTTACCATTTTGATTCACTTATTCAACCAGATATTCATCCATGTTTGCCTTTTTTCCCTAGCAGCAGTATTCAGTTTCTCCAGTAGCATGGAACCGTGTCAAAACCATTTCTGAAATCTGAATAAATTATGTCAACCAGCTGTACTCTCACAATTAGAACTCACTTTACTACCTTTGTGCAAGGGTAGAAAGGGTAAATCTAAGTCATGAAGACAATTCCAAGATTTCAGAACTTCTGCATAATAGACTCTGTAACCTGAACACACTTTTCACTTGTTTTTTTTTATGTGCATTCTTGTGGTTATCAAAGATCAAACAAGTGCAAAAAACTCAGGAATTCTTTATGTAAAATCATACTGATTCCTGACTGCTACAGCATCATGTTTGCAAGCTTTTGGTTCTCAGCAAGGACTCTAGGACAGTCTCAAGGTAAGGGGTAGTACTTGGGATTCCCAACGAGGATCAGCTGCTGGAGTGATGATCTGTGCTCGCCACTGGGGTTTTCAGACATTTAGTGGCAAAGAGGAGCAATGGCTGCTCTGGCAGGATGTAGTGCTGTCTCCTCTGGGGCCTCCTTCAGCTATTCCCTGTGCCAGCCCTTTGCTCCCTCATCTGCACATGGTCCTCTCTTATGTCTGTCTTCAGTGCATAAGCACATGGAAATAGAATAATATTATTACTGTAGAGACAACTTAAGTATATCCAGTGAAGTTAGTTATAAGACAGTGCAGAAACTTCTTCAGTGGTGTAATCACTTTCACTCTGAGACTAAAATTTGTGTAGCTTCTTCTGGGGAGTGGTTAGTGAAACTTGTATTAACGTAAGTGCAGTTTTGTTTCCACAGTTTGAAGACAAACCGCTGTGTAAAATTAAAGATTAAAAAAAAAATAGTGAATTGTAGGTTTAACCTTCCTTGATTTTAGTCTTCCCTTTCAGGTTTTAACTTAAAAGTACAGGAACAGACCTCATGTATTCCTTTCAGTGATGCAGAAATTATAATTTCTGTCTACCACAGGCACATCTCATAACTGCTTTGTCCCCCTGTCTAAGAGGAGGTGTTCTGGCTCTGTTTTCTTTTGTAGTACAGGAGTAAGTATAACAAGATCAGCATGACAAATGGCACTAGATCGTTGACAGTCTCAGCTTAGCTCAAGAACTTGGGGAATGAGAGGAAACAGATCCCTCTTTCCTGAAATTCGAAACTGTGGATGCAATTTACACAATCGGGTTTTGCTTATCTGTAACAAGTCAAGCAGGTAAATCAGGTATGGCTGACCAAAATATAAGTGATTTTAAGGTTTTTTTGTTTTGTTTTAATTATGGGATGCCTAACTTGCTTTTACCACAGACTGGTAGTGCATACTGAAGGAAGACAAGGGAGGAAGTTTACTGCAAGACACCCAAAACAAGAGTGACCTTGCTTAGCTGACTTGGACAATCTAGTATTTAATTGTACAATCTCCACTTAGGTCTGTGTGTCAGCAAACTACATCTAACTGTAGAAAAATCACTGCATAAAGCAACAAAAATAAAGCTTAAGAGTTATCTGCACTTGGCAGCTGATTGTTTTTAAGGTAGAATATTAATTTTGAACAATGTCACACTTTTAAAAGAATAATAGCTATATCTGGGCACTTATATTCTGTTTAGTGTAGCCTACTCTAAAGGAAATAACATTATGGCTAGGCAAATATTTGCTTGGTTGAGTCTACATTTGAAGATTTTTGGTTTTTTAGGAATTCTGTTTCAGAAACATTGTCTCTGAAGTTATTTCTGTCCTTAGAAGACAAGGTAAAATTTGACTTCCAGAGGGACAAAAAATGTAATGGTAGTGAATGAAATGTGCACTAAATATTACCTGTAGAAGAATAAGTGACATCACTAGTTTAGAGGAAAAACCTAACTTGGAATATTTGTTATGCCTGTGAACAAAGGAATTAATGATACCACATCTTAGTATTTTGGGAAATAGCAAGTTTTTGCTAAAGACACGCAGTCACCATTTCCTGTCACTAGGGTGAAAGGTATATGTAGGAAATAAGAGTGCCTTCTGGGACTGCAGAATTTCTAAGCCCTTTTAGCAGAATATAAAGGTGAGTGTTATTTATGAGGTATAGTAGTACAGAATAAAACTGTTCAGATATATAACCTCATGTTCAACAAAGATTGAAAAGGATACAGACTAACTAGAAATCAGTAGAATTTTATGACAGCCACTGTTAAACACTCTGTACTGAATTTAGAAAAGCTAAACACTGCTGTCTGTGCTGTACCTGCTCTGAATATATTCTGAGAGCTTTGTTTTCAAAGTTGTCTGATTTGTATGTCTATAGGTTTTGCTTCCACTTGATTGTTTTTGCTGCTGTTTTGCTGTTTTACTCTTTTATTAATCTTTGGTGTTACACAATTTAAAATTAATGTGACTATAGAGTTGGAGATTGACTTTTTACAAGGGCTTGTAGTGATAGGAAAGGGGGGTTGACTTTCAACCAAAAAAAGAGCAAGTTTAGATTAGGTATTAGGAAGAAGCCCTTCAGTATGTGGCAAGACAGGAGCAGGTTGCCCAGAAAAGCTGTGGATGCCCTATCCCTGGAAATGTTCAAAGCCAGGCTAAATGGGGCATTGAGCAATCTGGCTTAGTGAAAGGTGCTCCTGTGCGTAGCAGGGGGATTAAAACTAGATAATATCTGAAGTTTCTTTCAACAGAAACCATTCTGTAATTTTTAAGTGCAAACAGAATATTCTTGCAGTATTATGGATGTGTTGGAGAGATTCTGAGTGACCAGTCAAATTTACAGCCTAATGGGACAGCTTCTTCAATTGAACATGTAAGTAAACTGTTATGCTATAATTTAGTGAGCATTTCTGTGCATTGAAAAGATGCAGTGCTTGCTTAAGGGGCTCAGCCTAAAGGAGCAAATTTCTAGAATCAGGGATTACTGCATCTGTCTTGCAAGTGAGAGTAGTGAGCTGATCTTTTCAGCTGGGTGAAAAGTCATCAAATGATGACTAAAGACAACCTGTCATTTGAAAAACCTTACACAACTGTCGAAGTTGTGTAAGGTTTTTCAAATGACAGGTACTGGGTGTTGGCTACCTTTCTGTAAAATCCTAGCCATAGCCTGAGGCCTCAGTCTCCTTCAGACCAATGCATGTTGAGATGATTTAGGACTGGGTGTCTGCCTGCAGTTATGATTTAGGGCACCAAGGAAGATCACTAAGCCTGTATGTGGCCCATCCAAGAGTGAATACTATGAGGCAATGTGAGAGCCTAACAAGTAATTTGATCAAGGTTTTGTTGGTTTTTTGCAGTGGATCACATCAACTGGATGGGGGCTTCTGCTCTTTCACCCTCAGTACTTTTTGTACTGAGGGTGAAAGTCAGGTGTCAGTGCTTGATTTTAAAACTCCAAGCCTGAAGTTTTGCCAAGGAGGTTTGGGCAGCGCAGAGAAATGGAAACGAATGCCGGTTTTGGGTTGTGCTGACATTTTGAGTCTGCATGGAGCTTCTGCTCTCTGTGTATGGTAACTATCAAGACACTAAAAATCTATGGTTTTCCTCCTTCCATTGCAGCTAAGAGGTGTAGAAAGAGACACCATCCTACCAACAAATATTAACATCTCTTATACCTACTGCACCTCTGTGCCCCTCATGAAGTGTAACAAAACGGGGTCAGTCCAAGTAGGGTTATATGCCTCCTGAGGAGCTGGAATAGAATGCTAACAGTCTTATGACTTAACCTGACTTGAGCTGTTCAGAGATAAACCTCAAGTGTGGAACTGCTTGATTAACTGGTTAATCCTGAGAAGAGTAACAAAAGGCCACAGCCGGTTGGAATGCCTTTCAATCTTTCTGTTGTTTGCAACTTTGCAAGGTGCTAAGTATCTTACCTGTGGTATCTATTGCAGTCCCTTGCAAGTGTGTTTGCAGCCAAAAAATCTAGGAAAGCTTCATGCAGCTAGGTTCTGGCTAGCATTTGTATTCTTAAATCATGCTAGTTTAAAACTGACTAATTTCCCCTTTGAAGACAGAACTTTTTAGCCTTAAATGTGAAACGAAAATGTTTAAAGTTTCAGAAACACCTTACATATTTTTGATTTGTTGGCTGAAAGCTAAGTGTTACTATACCAGTGAGTGTATTCACACTTGATCCACTAGAAAAAAAACCCTGCTGCCTGGTTCAGTACGAGATAAATCATGTATGCCTACAGTAAACTATAGTGGACACAAAGCACTCTATAGCTGTGTACTGTCAAATTGTTAACCTGTACTTACCTAGTCATTGTTGTCATAACATGCCTAAATCGTGCCAAAATACAGAAGGGCCCATCTGTGAGTGATTGTTGTGTGGATAACAGGAGCCATGTGCCATGAGCAGAGCAATTTTATTTGGTTTCCCCGCTTTAAACTGATTTTTTTTATCTCATCTTTAACACAAACCACATATTTGAGAGAGACAGAGATAAGGATTATCACTGTCACATTATGTAAGTGACAGTACTCTTTGCTGGTAATTAATCAGGTGGTACTAAGTGTCATCGGCCAAAATGCAATTTTTCAAATGGTTTGGTATTTAGAAGTGGAATAGCTTATGTTGAAAAAAGAGTCAAACTCTAACAGCTATTAAGCATTCTGAATAAGAGTGTTGAATGACTTTGTTACTCAATATTTTTTAAATGCAAAAGTTTAAAGCTTGTTCTGTGCTACAGAGATTAAATACTGAGAGAAAACTACTGTTAAGCTGAAAACTTTCTCATAGTGCTGTACTGTTTCTTGCTTTACTTCACAGTAACACCCTTGATTTATATATAGTCTTGGTATGAAAGCATGATAATTGATCCTACCAAACTAAAAGAATAATAACGTGGAATGCACTTATCTAATATTCTTTGCTGCCTTAATATACACAGCACTTCAGACTGATATTCTGTTCTATGTATATGGGTATGTTCTGAGCTAACAGATAAGTACGTGCTTCTGAATATATACATACACAATATAGTGACCTCTAGCCAGCTTCATTGTTGGTGTAAATCTTTGAAGAAAATACAAAGCAGAGGACATTAAGCACTGTTTGCATACACCTGTGTATGTGTAAATATGCACACAATGCTGTTAGTTATTTTATTTATGTTCCTTGTTGTCTTACTATGCTAATAATGATAATAATGCACAGCCAGATGGAAGATACTAGTCTGCAGATTTGGTGACAATAGTATTATTTTTGGAAGGCTTAATGAATGGAATGCCTAGCAGAAATGATCACTCTGGTGTGCAATGTCTGCTGGGAAATGATAAGCCTCTGTAAAAGTTCTCTGTAGGCTCGCCAAAATGAAGTCCTGTCCAAGTGACACATGCCACGCTAAATTAATTCTGAGCACTGGTAACTGTATGATCTTGTCATTGTGGCATTCCTGCTTCACTAACTGGCAAGATATAAGGCTTAGCATTGGTGAAACACCACACTAATATGGCTGTACTACTTTTCACTCTCAAACCAACTTTAGACTTTCTTGTCCATGTGCCATCACGTTAATCATGACCACTCCTAAGAAAGTCAGGATGCTGATTATTTTCAGCGATAACACCTTCTGTTAAGTGGCTAAACAATTTATTAACTGCTACTTCAGACATACAATGTCCTTGTCAGAAATGTCCATTATCCTTCAGAAGTGTAAAATTCAGTACAAGTAAGATAAGTCTTGTTGGCAGCCCAGTGTCAGGAGTAGTTTAAGGCAGCAGAGAGGCAAGCAGGTGTTGGTGAAGACAGATAGATAAACAAAAGACCACCTGGGACTGTGAACAAATGGGGGAGTCAGTATTACTCAAGTAGCCACAGTTGGGGTTTAGGTGGTCTGGGGTTTTGAAGTGAGACTTTGGCCTAACTCAGATTTATGGAAAAACTTCCGTGGACTTCTGTGAGGCAAGGTGCTATAGCTTATAGTTCTGCTAGCATTCAAAGATATTACACTTCTCATTAATTTAATTTCTGCAATATGGAAGGGCCTGACCAGCAAATTAATAAAGTGTAACTTGCTTTGACAGAGCCAGAGGGAGATATAAAAGAGATATACTGGAGATAGGAGAATGAGATGTACAGCAGAAGAAACAGTGAGGCTGCCATGAATGCCTGGTGATGGCATATTGTGCTTTGCTGTCAGTCTGTTGACTCATGCACACTTCAAAAGAGCTCTCAGGGGAGCCAGTTACACGAGTCGCTGTCTGATGCATTGTAAATCACGGCAGTACTTTCTTTTTTTGTTTTGTTTTGTTTTTTTGTTTTGTTTTGTTTTGTTTTGTTTGGATGGGACTTGAGTGTGCCTAATGCTGTTTTGAAACAGCACATAATGGCACTGGAACTTAGTAATTTCAGTAAAAGTGGGGCGGAGGGATAAGGAAAACTTGCCCCTACAGATGGGATCAGTCAGAGCTGCTTCATTGTTGCCTGGACATGTGTTCTTTAACCGTGTGCTGCTCTTGTTCAGAGCTGAGAAAGCAGCAGCAGCCATGAGCTTCATGGAAGTTGAATAGAATTGAAACCAAAAAGCTTAGTGTGGTCTGTCTTCATGGCCTGTCTCAGGGACATTGTTACCCGTAAGGCTTGGTCAGAAAACAGGGCAAATGTTTCAGAGGGTCAGGTCAGGGGTGGTGCTCCTAGGTGCTGCTTTAGCATGGAGTTTCCTCTTAGGAATAAAGAAGTGCTTCTCCTCTGAGGAGCGGGCAGCAAAGGTTAGCCATTGGCACAGCGAACCTTGAAATGTTGCAGCCATAACAATTATAGAAGAACAAGGTCTGGAATTTTAGACGGGATTTCTGGGGAAAGGAGGTTTACATAAGTGCATTGCCCTTGTCTGTTTGTTTGCTTGGGTTCCTCAGTAACTTTAGAAGTGGTAGGACAGTTCCAGATAAATTTTACAGAATTCAAAAGAATCTCTCCACAGAAGGAAAGTCAGCAACAGGAGTTCGGTTATATTTTTTAGTGACAAACTGATGAGGAAATTTCGAGTGCCCCAAGCACAAGACAAAAAGTGGTAAGAGTTTGTATCTTAGTTGAAATGGGATAATAACAACATGACACAAAGCTGCAGGTAAACACGAAGAACATCTCACTCCCTGTGGAACCATTTAGGTCTTTTAAGTGATGTTTGGTGAATCATTTGTGTTTTTAAATCCAGAGTAGGGATGCTTGCAGTTACAAATCCACGTGCCTAACTACAGTAATTGCACAGATGATGAGTGACTTGGTAACACCAAATCTGATGTCTCTTTGATTTCTCTCTGAAAACAATCAAACAACATAAACCAACCAAAAAAAAAAAAAAAAAATCCACCACACCAAAACAAATATTTGTCTTTGTGAAGTTGGTTTTGTGCAAAAATGCTAAATCAATACCTTTGTTTGTCTAATTAGAGTTCAATTTCTAGGATCCAGAGCAAGAAAGAGGTAAGTTCAGTTGTCTTCCTCTTCTTTTTACAGTAGATCACCAGCGGAATTTAAACAATGGGTAAATGATGACAAAGATTTTATTTCAATGAGTGATTACAGTATCTTCAACTATGTTGCTGGAAGTACTCTGTTTTGAACAAGTAGTGGAAATCAGTTCTCTCTTAAACTAGTGGAAGCAGTGGCAGTTCCTATAAACTCAAAGCACAGAGCTGCCTCTGGAAGACTTGCAGATCAAAGAGGATACAGTTATGAAACAGTAAAACTAACCATAATGTCCAAGTCAGAGATTATTAATGAACCTCTGGTGCTGGCAATTCATGAGCCTCCAGGGCTACGTGGGCTTTTTGCCTCTTGCTTTGGCACAGAGGATGAAGGAAATCCCTTTCCTCTTTGGATACCAAGGAGATAATTTTGATGGATTTTAAAACTAATAGAAGAGAGTATTTGCAAGGAAGTGTGATCAGCTTCTCATGTTGCTTTACAAAACACAAGAAATTTTTTTAGATATCCTTACTTCGTTTAGTGATATTATGATTTCCTCATGCTCAGAGGACAGTACAGGACTCCCAATTTACAAACTTGTTCTTTCATGGTTATCAAAGCTTGTAGAGTTGATGATCCTGTTTTGTTAATAGCAGCGATCACAGCAGTTACATCTTTAAAAAGAATTGTATCCAGCCATGGAGACACAATATAACCACCAGTTTCCAGACATCAGGTTTTAACACAGTTTTAGGTGTTGTCTGGTATTTGCAGTGTCAGATTGTAGTACTTGCAGTTACTAACTTACAGAACACTTGAAATACATCCAAAGTATGAGAATAGCTGTCATTACAATATGCAGATTATAAATCAAGGGACTTGATTTCCACATCTGGTACTGAAGGACTCTGCACAGGGAACTAGCAGTGGTCTTTCCATATCCATAAAACCAGAACAGCTCTTACTGCTGGGCAAATACTGGGGAAAAGGTTCTCTCCAGTTAACATAATTCCATTTGTATTGCCACAAATGTGACCAAGCTCACAAGTTTGCTTTCTGCCTTTGACTTCATGTGAAGTTGCTGTGTATGCTTAATGTTTTCTGGCTATTGCTGTCTGGTGGGGTGGCAGCCATCCAGGCAGCTCTGAAGTCAGACTGTAGCAATGAATTTCCAGTGTCTTACCTGCAGACATACAAGTAGTTATGTAGGGTAAGATAAGAAAATGCTTCCTTCACTGGATAGGCAGAGATTAATGGTGGCACCTGTGCTTGCCACTTGGGCCTTAGAGAGGGTTAAAAGCTGAAAAATTATAAAGCACAACCTGGCCTCTGAGGAATAGAAGGAGGAGATGGTGAGCAGAATGTCTCTGAGAAAAGAGCAGTTAGTGATGAGGGTCCCTGCTTTTGGCTTGTGTGGTTTGCAGATTGGCTACCAGGAAAATTGGCATCAGAAGCCAAAATGTATTTAGATGCCTCAGAGAGTTTGTGGGTAAAGGTTTTACTTCTCCTAGGAAATGAGCATGGGGGTTTAGTTTAGATGGTCAGATAATGTGAGTATGCATGTGAGACTAAGTTCACTGCCTCTTTCCAATTGTGGGTCAGTGATCTCTCTGCTGGTGTACCTGCTCTAGTATCACTGAGTTATGGTTTACTGGAGTGGTTCTGCAAGTGGTAGTGAATGGAGAACCTGCTATAGAGACAAGACTTGAACTTCTTTTTGTGATTGTGCTACCCGGAACTCCTCTGAGTCAGATATGGATGTGCTAGACAAAAAATAAAAACAACCAAAACCAACTTATTCTTAGCTGAGCTGTGGCTTCCTTGATTGGTAAATCAGGGGAGATGAACTAGTAATGAATTACATATTTGAATTCTAGTGAGGCAGGTGCTGTCTGTCTAATGTGTACCCAAAGCCCCAGTGTCAACACTGAGGGGGAATGATGTAATGCCACCTTACAGCCACCACCATCCTGAGATCATGAGCTCACATCTAATGAGCAGTTTGAAATAGCTCTTTGCCATTACTATTCCACCAACAGATTTGTAGTTAACTAATTAACTAATCCCTTGAGCTAGGTAAAGAGATTAGAGCAGCTCTTGCTGGTAGAGCCTTTGTTGGGCCAAAAACATCAGATCAGATGTTTTGATCGTGCTGCTGGTGGTATCTAACCTCAAAGTCATTTGTAATCATCTGTGGAATGATCATCTGAAAACCCTGTGCAGATGTAAAGATTACAGCAGGAGAAAGGAGTGGGAGGCAGTAAACTGATAGGAAGGGAGTTTTGGCAAGGATTCCCATGTGCTGCTTAAATCTTTAGTTGAGCTTTCCAAGCTCTTCTAGCTGTTACTGTGAATAATAGGCTTGTGAGGCCTCAGGATTCTCTGGCCTTTCATGAGTAGCTTGAGTAATTCTCCTTTTAGGAAATATTATGTTATTTTGAAGTAGTAGGATTCTGCAGAGATGGATGTGAGTCTGTACAGAATATTGTGGTGAATATTCATGGCTTTAGAAAAGAAATAGACTCTCTTCATTTCCCCACCCTGTGTTTATACTTCTCACTAGGTCTCTAGGTTAGTGGTAGGATGGAAAAATAATTTTTCCTCTTTTTTCCCCCTTTCCTGCCCTTCTAACTATTTCTTCCCTTGCTATGATTTCCCTCTTACTAGTATTTATTTGAAGAACGTCTATGTTATAAAACCACAATTATTACTGTTATTTATCCTGTAACATGAAAACAATGAATTAGAGTGTAAAGTAATATTATATTTCATAGTTTGGGGATGTACTGTTAAGGATTTTTCAAGTTTCAGGTTACTTAATTGGGTATGGAGGCTTCTTCTAAGCTAAATACACATTGTTTCTCTACTATTCAAATATCAGTGCTAAGTAATTACTGAAGCTTTTTTATCTTCCCTTGGATTTCAATGACTTTGAAGTTTGGTTCAGGTCAAGTTGTGCATTCATCTTTTAAAGCATCTGATGTGATAACCTCAGCTCATCCTTTAGATCCTGAAAGCTTACATTTCTGTCCAGCTTTAATTTGGCTCTTCATGTTCTATACCAAAACTATTAGAGGTACCGAATGATTCGGTTTTAATGAAAAATAGGAGACCTGCATCTGGCATTGCACAGACTTTGGAAGAATGTATTTTGGGGGAAAAAAACCCTATTGTTGGATTTTGCTGCAACTGTCACCTGTCAGTTTGCTTTCTAACAAAATCTGATTTATGGGTATGAAAATAGGACCCTTGAAAGCTGCCTGTTCAGGGAGAACATTTCCTTAATTAGCACTTCTTCACTCATGATTGGAAGTGATGTAGCCTTATGTCCTGGAATTTCCTTTTTTCCCCACAGAGAATTTAACTTTTATAGCATGTCTATGTCTTTACATATGGTTATATGCACTGGGGTAACAAAAGTGGTATAGATACAAAATTATCTTTCTATATTTTGTAAAAATTTTTGTTTTCTGAATCAATATTGTAATCTGTTTGGCAGATTTCTATTATCATTCTCTTGGAGAATTTTGTACTCTCCAAAATGGAGCGTGCAATAGAACATTCATTTTGAATTATGAGCTGCTGTCTTCCCAGAAAAAAAATGTTTAGACACCTTGGAGAACAGCCATGGTTGGACAATTCTTAGTGAATCTCAGAGCTGCTGAACTATACCCTTGAAGGGCAGGGCTGTTATCCCAGGCCTGGGAGCTCAGCCTTTGATATCTTTGAAGAGTTGTAGCAATCTTTGATTCTGCAGCTCTTAATGGCACCAATAATCTGGATTTTTAGACCAGCAAAAGTTGTGTTGTCTTCCACAGCAACTTTTGGGCACTTCTAGTCTGGCTGTATTTGTGAAATGTGAGCTGTGGTTGAATGGAGAATGTGGAATATGATGCAGTGGCTCATTGTGAGTTCTCATTTGCCATTTCACCATGGGCAAGTCGTGATCCTCCTTTGAGAACGGAAGATGGAGATGCTAAAGAGGAAGTCGAATCCAAAAGTCAATGTTACAGAGCCTATATTTAGGTACTGCATGTTCTTACTTAGTGCCTTACTAAGAAGCGACATATATGTCTTGTATAATGGGTTACAAGGAACGCTTTGGACCTATTTCCAATCTCATGGTATTTTATAATGAGGTCAGCTGTGATACCAGTGAAATGATTGCTTAAAATTTTTATGCTTTGGAGCAGAAGAATTAGGTTCTTGCATGTGGGAAGACCTTAACATTGAAGTCTTCCCTTGTTCTGTGATTTCACTTCTCAGTGATTGTACTGAGATACTGCTGGAGCTAAAGTATAAAGCAGTCCTTTCAATATATGCTACTAAAATAGTGCATTAGCTGCCAAAGTTCAGGTTTGTTGAGAATCACTCCCTTTTTTCATAATCAACAGAATGCCTTTACAGGCACAGATGTATAAACTCAATGCTAAAGCATTATGATAAGGTTATAATGATAATGCACCAGTTTCCAACAGATTAGTATTTCCTTCATGAACTTTTATTTTACCATTTTAGAAAAAAAAAAAAAAAAGAAAAAGAAAAAAAGGGAGGGAGGAGGAGAGGATTAAAAAAGGAATATTTTTACTGAAAATAATTATGTTAGCTTTTCTGACAAGTGCTGTTTGTAAGAGACCAGAGTTTGGAGATCTGGGTAAAGGTAATACATTTGAATTTCTTTGCTCAGAGAATTCCTGTGTGTTGTGGTAACAGCCACTGCATATATGCTGTTGAGCTATAGGGAGGTGAGGTAAAATGTGTTAGCATGAACCTCCAGGAAAAAGGCTTAAGCTAAATCATTCTGTCTCCTTTTGATAAGCCAAAAGCAACCACATATCCTGTTACTGCAACACCCTGGTAAGTGATGACACTTACCAGGATCAGACAGGATCCTGAGGTTGAACTGCCCTGCTAAAGGAATTAAACACTGGATTGGTAATGTTTCTTCTTTGGTGCCAGTATTGTTTTCAAAACAGTGGATTAAATGAGGAAAGTTTCAGTTAGATCTAGTTATCCCGTTAGAAAGAGTGATTATGCAATTTTAGAAGTATTTTGGGACCTGAGTTCTTAGTTCTGGTCATCTCTGCATTCATTGAAGTGCAAAATCTAGCTTTGTAAATGGTATTTGTTTGACTGGGCAGTCAGCCCTGGCATAATCCCTAACCCTGACTCTGTCCAAGTAAGTCTTGGGCTGAATTTACTTTAAGGAATGAATACACATGATGATATGCTTGCACTCTGCGTCCTGTTTCTTCATTCATGCCAAGTGGGAAACTGAACAGTGCGTACAGCAGCTCCTGCCTGGCTGTCCCTCATGGAAGGAACAGCCTAGGGAATGCTGAGTCATGTCAGAGCTCACCCTGGTGGGACACAGGTTTTGTGTAATGTTGCTGGAATGGATGGGTCCTTTACAACCAAATTAAAAACACCTCTAACCTGACTGCTACTATTCTCCCTACCCCTCATGTTTATTTGTATCTTCATGTGTTTGTTTACAGAACGTTGTTTACTTGTGCTTAGTGCCATTTTGGATGCCTTGTAATCAAATTCATCCGCAGGTCATTTGATAAAAATCAGTGATCCAGAGGTCTGGGTCAAACATCCCTTTGTGTGGCACATCATTTTCTCCTTGATCTGTGACCTAGATATCATACTAAAACCACCATGATTTAGAAGAGCTGAACTTGGGTGAAACTGATTTTGATATTTTCCAGAGGAAGAATTAATTATTTCCTGCCATGTTGGAGTTTATCTCCAACATGGCAGGAGAGAGGAAAAATAAGGTGGTTGTTAGAAACTTGTGTTTTCAGACCATCTTTGCCAGTTTCCTCTGCTCAAATTCAAACACTGTAGGATTCTAGGGAGTTTTGTTTTTGAAGATTTCACCTCCACCACCTCTCTGTCAAGGATTCAGTTTCACATATGTATCTTGGTGACTATTAGGAAACATGTTCCTTGTATTCAGTCACTGTATTTTTTTCAGTTTCTATTTGGATGGTTGGGTCCCTCCACCAGTATGTAGGTATCTAGGCTTGCCCTTGCATTTGAAAACCCTTTTGGAAGGATTGCTGATTTGTCAAGTCACTATATTTGAGCTGGCTGTGCAATCAGGAGGGAACAGGAACAGCTGTGATTTCCAATATGAAAAATAGACTGTTCAAGTCCTGTATAATACCTAAGGTTGTAATCCTTCTCTCTCTGTCATAATTCTCTTCTGGAATTCTTTCCCTACCACACTGTGGAAACTTTTCTTTATTTAAAAGATGTGATCTTTAAATCTCGGGAGAGTCATTGAAGAGGTAATGCCAGTCATTAGCTGGAACAAGCATATGCTGCTTAGTCATGAAGTGACACACATCCCAGGGGAACGTTCCCCTTACTGGATTCCTGCATGCTCTGTAAGAGATCTCTTCCAGTCTCTTGTAACCAAATATTTATCAAGTCAGAGAGAGAGAAGTACTTCCTCTCTCACTCAGCTGTACTGCCACTGAGTATGGTTCATTTCTTTACTTTAATGGTTGTGTAGTTATTTATACAAAACTATATGAAGTTATTTAAACAGTTTACCTAATAAAGACTTACCCAACAGCCTGTGTTATACAGAATTACAGACCCCTGGCTTAATTTCCATTTTAAGGGCCTGAAACATGATCTTCCATGGTAGCTGTAAATACTCTAACCACTAAACTAATACGAGAAGCTAAGTGCTAAACATACAGGGAGAAAAATCTTGGTCGGCTTTTGTGAGCACTGTGTATATCTTGGGGATGGCTCAGAGCTGACCTGCAGGGTCCAGTTATCATGGTGAATGTGCTGGAGGAAGAGCCTGCTCAAAGGTTTCTGCTTTGGGACTTCAGGAGTTTGCTTCAGTCAGTGGCATACCCATGGAGTGATCCTAGGATAGGTTTGAGGACATCAGATTATGGAAGCATACCTACATGCTGTGTTAGACAGCAGCTTTTGCAGAAATCCCTTGTGCTTAGTCTCCTAGTATCACTTGATGTTGTGCCTTGTCTTCTGTGTTTGTATGGTATCCTGGAGTTAGTGATACAGGAACGGATTAGTTGTATGTGTCCCAGTATTGTCATTTTAGAATGAAAATCAAAAATAAAAAATAAATGATCCTTGAAACAATCATGAAAGTATCTCAGTTTCTCAGGGAATAAACGGATCTAAATAACTATTTGTAGATTTTTAGGTTCTTGTTCCTAAGAAAGGTACACTAATTCTTGTTCCTAGATGCTTCTTGAAAGTATGACAAGAAAAAAACTGAGTTCATTTCAACTATAGGTATAGTCATAGTAAGCTTGGTGTACACCACCATACCCCTTCCTCTCCAAAAGGAAGAATTTAACAGTTGGGGGATTTTGCTTCCTGTTGGATTTTTTTTATATACTCTGGAAGATGTAGAGGCTTTGCAGCATGGACAGAAGCTCAGTAAAGTAATTGCTTTATTCAAGTCTTGGCAGGCAGTGGGTAGCTGAGCAACCTTTTTGGAGAAAACCACCAGGCAGGCAGTACTTGCTCACTACACAGAGCAATGTGACCTGATGGATTGGAGGGCTGCACGGAGCTCTCCAGAGAAAAAAACACCTGCTACAATTCAGACTGCCACTAAGTAAGTAACCCCTGAAGAATCAAAGCACAAACTGATGCCTCTGAAAACTATATTTCTGTAACTAAGGAACTGCCCAGCTCTGCAATAGTTTCATTGTCTGGGAATGTTTAAATTGCAGTGTGGCATGAAGGAAGGGGAAGAAGTTTTCAGGATTATACCTTCATCTGTGCTACCAAGCCTAAAAATTAATTTAAAATCTAGTTCAATTTCATTCCAGGTCTTCATTTACTCAGTTATTTGAGGTAAATGCAAAGTGGATTTAGTGGCATTGTTTCAGATGCGTTGAATTAAAACAGGATGTGGCCTAAACCACAGCAAGTACAATGTATTTTTCCACAATTTTCAGTGCTTATTTCAGTTTATGCTGACAAATATTACATGCTTCCTCTACTTGTCTTTTTTCTAGAAATGTTTTCAAATAAGTATGGTTGAAATTTAGGCCTGATTTAATGTCGTGAAATTGAAATCTTTTTACCTTGTCTTGGCAACAGCAGAGTAAAGTTAGGACAGTAAAGTTAGTGTCTCAATATCACTGCCTCTGAGCAGGGACAGCTTTACAGAGGATGAGCAGGAAGGTCTGTATTGCTCAGGGAAATGTTTGGGGAAGGGGACTGGAATTGTCTACAAACTAATAGCAAGTGTTTTGCATGCAAGGTAGAGCCTTACAAGCAGTGTTCCTCCCTAGCCAGGGCTTCCCTTTCACTGGGCACACTGGGATCTCCTCCGCAGAAGGAATTATTCTGTCAGTGGTTTCTTCCCTGTGAGAAGGGCAAAGCCACATGGCATCTCAGTAGGGGGAATTTCCTTCACTTGCCAAGGGGGAGAGAGGATAACAGGGCCTGAACTGTTGACTCCATGTAAGCGTGACAGGTCTCACAGGCATGGCTCTTCTCTATGGACCTACACTGAGTGTTTGGCCTGGTGGGTGTGGAAGTTTTTACATTCCCTGGTGGGATGCTTTACATGCAATGGTAATGTAGGAGATTCTACTGGAGCAGCCAAAGCAACAAATTCAGCAGCACCCCATTTGAGATGTGTGTCCCCTTTTCCCAGCACAGCTAGCTCCACCAGCAACCTCATCAGTAGTTTGTGAGAGGACTCCAGTCCCTTGGCACTGCAACAGATTCAAGACCTCTGTTTTCTTGAGTCCTCTGCTCTATACTCAGGTCTTCCCCAATACTGTCCTTCACTGTGCAAGGTGAAGCTTGTGACCACTGTGCCTCGTGTGGCTGTGGAAGGGAGGGTGGCTGTGGGAATGTGAGGACTTTGCCAGCAGAACCATGAGGCAATGCCAAAGGGGAGCGCAAGCTCCACACAGAAGAAGACTTCTGATTTAGTGCGTCCTGGTATCTTGGGTGCAGGGTTTTCTCAGATAAGAAAGTTGGAGATGTCCCACTGAAAATGTTGGACTAGATGACCTGGGGAGGTTTAGATTAGGTATTAGAAAAACACGTTTCATGGAGAGGGTTGTAAAGCACTGGAACAGACTGCCCAGGGAAGCAGTGCAGTCACCATCCCATATGTGTTCAAAAAATGAGTGGTTGTGATGCTTGAGAACTTTGTTTAATGGTGAAACATTATGATGGTACTAGGTTGATGGTTGGACTTGATGGTCTTAAAGGCCTTTGCCAAGCTTAACAGTTCTATGATTCTACCTTCAAAGGTCCCAATCCACCCAAATCATTCCACAATCCTATGATTCCATGAAAGCGGCACCCACAAAATAGAGATTCCTGTTTAATCAAGTATGTTTCCCAAGTACCAGGTTTAATATGGCTGTTTCAATTCTATGTGAAAAAAAATCTTTGGATTTATTAAAGAACCCTAATCTCCTTAAAAAGATAATTAGCTGCCCACCCAACAGGATTTTGATGGAAAACTTTTGAATAGAAGTTCAGAATGCTAGTTTAGTAGAATGGCAGTGTAATATATTAAAGTTTTGCCCAGGAATGGTGGATGCATTAAAGATTACCTTGGTACTCCAAGTTTTTAAACTAGATGTCTAGTTTTTAAACTAGATGTGGGACGGGAAAGCAAATTCTGTGTTCAATACTTTGGTCTTTGCTGTACAATGCATCCAGCACCATTAATATTTGCCTTTTACATTATTTTCTCTGCTTTGGAGATGCAAATATATACTCATACCTATAAAATCATGTTAATTTTATCAAGAGATCCAGTCTGCCATATCATGAAACTGGATTGTTGCCATGGTCGTGACTTATAATGAAAGAGGAGCTTTTAGCTATGCCATGAAATAGGACTCCAGTGAGATTGGTCAGATGTATAATAGATGAGGCCTTGAACTGACAGGACTTAGTGAGTCAGAGTGATTTGGTAAGTAACATGTTTTTCATGCTGCATGTATAAAAGAATGACTAAGAAACTCAAACCCCAGGCTGAGAATGAAAATAAAAAAGGGAAAACTGCTCATATCCTGACCAAATGGGAACAGTCCAAGTTCAGTATTTGGATCCCCATTTTGCCAGTACTTTTTCTAAAATTCAGAGACCTTCACCAGAATAAATGGTATTCAAGAGTTCTGTCCAGCCTCTTATCCACAACATCCATAGATTAAAGAACAGCAGGAACTCTGACAGCAACAAAATACTTCTAGTCTGAAATAGAAATAATTTTTAAACAAAAGGAAGATATATATTTCTTCTTTAGACTCAGACCACAAATGGGACATCTCAAGTATGTGAAATTGGAATTTAAAATGGAAATCTGCAAATAATTTCACTGCTTGCTGCAGTGCTAGGGCTGTACAATAATTCCTTAGAAAAATACCTTTTCTTTCACTTCTCATTTATTTCCCTATTTTTACTTTAAAATGGCTGTCAGATTTCTGGAGTTACATCATTAAAGAGCTCCTGCATTAAAGTGATAGTTGAAATGAGGAAAGGAAAAGGTACTGAGCTGACATCTGAATAAGCAGGAGGACATGATCCATGAGTGACTGATCAATATTATCTTTACCCATCATTGTTTTAATGTGCAGGTCAAAAGTTTTCTTAGTAAAGAGAGAACTACTTCAGGAGTTGCCAATTGAACTTGTAGTGAAATGTCATCTTAATAGTAAGCTAAGCAGAAAAGCCTTATTTTAAGGTTATGAGGGGAATAGCTTAAATAGCAAACTATTTTGCTGCTACTGTTCCACTCATCCAAACATCCAAAATGTAATTAAAACCACATCCATCATATAGCATATTTTTTCCCCTCTTCTTGCCAAAAATATTTCAATGTATATTAAATGTTTTTCTTCCTAATCAGAATGAGCGATACAAGCTCCAGAGGACACCCAGCCAGAAACTCCTGAGTTTTAATTTCAGCTTTTATGTGGCTTTTTAGCTTCTTTCCCTTCTCTGAAGGACAGCAATAGCAGTCTACATAACTAATTTTCTTTCAGGATGATTCCTATTCTTGTTCAGAATGTGGAAGGGAGCAGGGAGCCAGCAGAGCACATGGGGTCCAATATTTTCAGCCATTCAGGAAGGGGGAGGAATTCTGTTGAAGCCCCACTGTGCTAGGTCCTCTGGGCACAGATGCTGACAGGCAGTTCCTGATCCAGGTCTGGGTGTCACCTCAGAACTACTGTTTATGGACTTGGTTGTTTATTTTGTTACTAGCTGCTGTAGGACCTTACTGGTGGTATTGGTGTCTCTTCCTCTGAAAGCCCAAGCAGGATAACAACACAGTGCTGACCAGCACCCAAGGCCTGGTCATGTCATGATATTGCCACACAGCCTTCCTCAATAAAACTTATACACAGGAAACTCTTTGGTGTACAAAATATTTATCCCACCTCTTTTAGGTCACAAATTTACCTTTCAGTGCTCTGTATGACACATTTATTTCTAAACAGTTAACATCTGAACTGAAATCTGTGGAGTCACTTCCAGGGTAAGAATGAATCTGGCATGAATAATGATGACATACTGCTTCAAAAAATTCAAGAGGCCAAGTGAGAAAAAATTAGAAACAGGGGAGTGCCATCTCTGCCAGGGAAGTGTGTCACCCTCTCTCACCAGTTGCAGGAGGTTGTGGCTACTTCCCAGCCCAGCTGTCCTGGCCACAGCCCATGTGTGCTTACCTGGCCCCTCCCCTGGACCCCTGCCCTGTGCAGCACTGCCAATCTGTGAGCTCCATGAGCTGTTCCTCCCTTCCTCTTCTTATCTGCTGGCACCCTTCAGTTGATAATGCCTTCTTTCCCCACACACCTTTGCCTTAGCTCTCCTTGCCTTCATCTTCTCTCCCAGGGGCAGCACACAGGGACAGTACTCATTATAGGGAAAAGAGAGGGCTTGATCTGTTCACCTACTTTCTAGGGAGATAAAGCAGCAGGGCACAGAATACAAAGAATTTTAACTGGAAGGTGATATTTTATTTTTTGTGCATGTTTGTTGTACACACATCTGAATGGGTTGTACCAGTCAAATGGATAGCAGAACTTCTGGTTTCCAGGAAGTTCCCTATTTTTACTTTAAAATGGCTGTCAGATTTCTGGGGTTACATTGCTAAAACCACAGAGGAGTGTAATAAATGTAAACTCTTGATTTCCACATGAAATACTATGTAAACTTTTCAATGAAGCAAATCAGCAGAAATGACCTGTGATTTAATCCAAATTTTCTTTTGTGTTTTTTTGCCTCAGTCTGATTACACTCCAATACGGTCACTTCTGTTCTTGCCCTTGCTGGGAAGGGTTCTCTTGCTTGTTTCCCAAAACCACTCATGGGCTCAGCTACCTGATGTTCCTGTGTTTGGGATGTTTTTCCATTGTCTCACACTCAGAAATTGGCCAGTCAGTGCCTTTCTGAATATACTGTTGCTATTTCAGCCAGATTTTACCCTCTGCTCAGTCCCTTGTTAGTCATATAGCCATTATGAACCTGAGCAGTTATATTTGGCTTACTGGTATCTCCTTTCAAGACCCAAAACTTTCTCCAAGGCTCAAGGTATTGCAGGATAAAGTAATTTGGGATCCTTAAGTAGAAAATATGAAGATAATAGCTTTCTTCATCTGTCACATATACTAATGCCACATTACTCTCTGATGCTCTCAGCAGCCCAACAATTTCTGTCATTCACAGCTATCAGAAGACACTGATAATTCTAACTCCCTTTCCAATACCAGAAACTTCTATCTTCTACTCAGCTCGTCTTCTCCATTTGGCCTTTTCGCTGATCCACATGCAAAGAATTTTGATCACTGTATTAAATTCTCTCCTTCCTTCAACCCCGCCCCCTCAACTTCTACTACTACTATTTTCTCTCCTTCTGACTCATCCCAGAAGACCCTTATGCCCTCCTGTCACTTAAGAACCCCTCCTATAACATTTGGTCTGGGCTCTCCATCATCACTATTATTGCCCATTGCACAGAATTCCACAGCTTGCTCTGTAGTGGGAAACCCTCTGCACTTTCCTCTGATCAATTGCTTCTTTCATGTTGACAGTCCAACTGCTTCCTGTTGATTCTCAAAAGCTGCCTTTTCAGCAAGCAAATCATGAAAGCACCTTTGTTTCATCTCTAGGGTTTTCATAAAATACAGTTGAAACTAATTTTAACTTTTTAATAGTATTTCACAGTGGGTAATTTATAACCTATTACTAATTCTTTCTTTTGATAGTTTTTATGTGCTCTTGAACTTGGTATTGCCTTGTGTACTGATTATTGCTTATGTCTAGTTATGCAGGCATCTTCCTTGCTAGTCCATGGTGATTGCCTTTTAGTACCTTAACCTCTTTTCCAGGGCAGCCCAGAAATGTCGTATCGGACTGTGATGTTTGGTCCTAATTCTTTTTCCTCTACAATCATGAAAAGAGGCTCAGGGATGACTTCATTGCTCTCTACAACTGCCTGAAAGGAGGTTGTAGCCGGGTGGAGGTTGGCCTTTTCTGAGGTAATAACACAGGAGAAGGAAGAGGACATAGCCTCAAGTTGCACCAAGGAAGGCTAAGATAGGATATTAGGAAAAAATTCTTCATGAAAGGGTAGTCAGGCTGCCCAAGGAAGTGGTGGAATCACCATCCCTGGAAGTGTTCAAAAACATGTGAGCCCTCTACTTGGGGACATGGTTTATTTCTTAATATGACAGTGGCTAGGTTAGCAATTGGATTTGAGGATCTTTGAGGTCTCTTCTAACAGCAGCAGTTCGATGATTCTACATCAGCATTCACCAAAAAGTATTTCAGCTGGGTCTATTCTCACTGCTTGGGCTGGATCAGGAGCTGTGAACAGATTGTCTTGTCACTATAGGACACGCAATGAACGCACACACGCCACCAAGTCAGGAAAAAAAGAAGAAGAGAAAGTTTATTTGCTACTTCAGTTTATATAGATTTTGGACAATGACCATGGATTGAAGGATGAGGTTGCCACCTCTCCCAACAACACTGGTCAAACTAGAAGTCCATCAAGTTTCTCCTCCTCAAGAGAGGGATATCAACAAGAGAACATTAGATAACATTCTTTTGTTTACATGAAAGTGCGTGAGAAACTTTGAGAATCTGACTCCAAGTATGTAAACATATCAGAAGACTGAGAAGAATTGTAAAAGAACAGGGTGACATTGTCTTGTGCAGGTCTGTGGATTCACAGAGCTTAGATAGAAACTGGGCCTAGAAAGCCACAGGCTGACATTGCTGAAATTGGCTTAGAAAGCTGAGCAGAAGCAGACTTGTGCAGAATTGTGTCAGGGGAAGGGGAATATGCTGACTTGCACAGCACCAAAGCTAAACACAGGATGCATCGGGATGCAGCAGATGTGGAAAGGGCTACCTCGTTCAGTCACCTGAAGGTGGATCTATCTGGAGTGCAAAATAGGCTCAATTTACTGATTCTAGACAATTTAAAAGGAGGAGAATTGCAGACAAGCAGGCTTGTTGCATAACTTATACACTGGAGAGTGAACCACTGGATCAATGCCTTGCCAGCAGTGGAACCACAAATGTAGAGCCAGAGCCAATTCACTTTCATGACTTGCCATACCCATGCTATTTCTGCCAGGATCTGGGGTGGGACAGATGAATTCTCCCACAGTGCACTGTAAAAACATTGACAGAGGACCTACATAGCCTACTGCAATTACAAACCCTAAGTATCACATCTGGAAAAGATGGAACAGGGTCAATGAATGACTTCACTCACTCAGCCACTTGTAAACCCCTTTCCCTGCAGTGCTTGGCCACTGTCCTGGCATTCTCTCTTATGGTAAGCTGATGGAATGGGAGTGTATTGAAAGTGTCCCTCTCAAATTAGTGCTGTACCAGAGACACTCTGGCTGGGGAGTTGAGAGCAGGGAAAAGCCATGCATGGAAACGCTGCATTACTTGAAGGTACGGAGCCCTGTGTGTTGGTATGCTCGGTCTGTGGCATAACAGCTCCACTGAGAGAAAAAAGACGGATTAAAAAAATGACAGTAATGGTTTCTGAGAGTGAGGTCAGGCAGGAACCTGAGCAGAAGCAGGCACAATCTGTAGCACAGATTTGGCATGCTCCTGTGTATCACCCTTTCTCCCCCAATTTTTTACAGTCATTTAGTCTTGACAAACGCTAATCCTCTAAATTGGGATTAAAGCATTGAAAGTGCTTTGGCACTGAAGACCATTCTAGAAGTCTGAGGAGCTCATCCACAACTTTCCACATGTAGGCTGTACCTGCTGTGTAGGACTAGGCTGTACCTGCTGTGTAGGACTTTGGCCATCTTTCTGTTGAATGTTTAAAGACTGTTTGAAGAGGGAGCAGGTCAAGACAGAATGTGTAAGAGCTGTAGTTTGCTTGAGTTTTACTAGGAATTGCAGGTCCAGATTTGCCTTGTGACCCTGCCCCAGTGGGGGAATTTTTGATGTAAATTTGCTTCCCCTGTTATAAAATCATAGACTGGTCTGAGTTGGAAGCAACGTTAGAGATCATCTAGTTCCAACCTCCCTGCCATGGGCAAGGACACCTTTCTTTAGACCAGATTGCTCAGAGCCTCATCCTGAACACTTTCGGGGATGGGCCTTCTCTGGGCAACAGGTTCCTGTGTATCAACACCCCCACAGTAAAGAATTTCTACCTAATATCTGATCTAAACCTACTCTCCCTTCAATTTCAATCTGTTCCCCCTTGTCCTATCACTACATCCCCTTGTAAAAAGACTGTTGCAGACCCCCTTTGGATACTGGTAGGTGCTCTAAGATCTCCCCAGAGCCTCCTCTTTTCCAGACAGAATAGCACCAGCTCTATCAGCCTGTTCTCACAGGAGGTGTTCCAGCCTTCTGATCATCTTTACAGTCTTCCTCTGGACCTGCTCCAACAGGTCCATATGTTTCCTGTGCTGAGGACCCACAGCTGGATGCAGCACTCCAGGTGTAGTCACACAAGAGCAGAACAGAGGGAGGGAATCACCTCCCTCAACCTGATGGCCATGCTGTTTTTGATGGAGCCCAGGACAAAGTTGGCTTTCTGAGCTGCAAGGGCATGTTGGCCAACACCTCCAAATCTTTCTGCTTAGGACTGCTCTCAAACCACTTGGTCCCCTGCATGTATTTGTGCCTGGAATTGAACCAGGTGCAGGATCTTGCATTTGGCCTTGTTGAACTTCATAAGGTTCATGTGGACCCACCTTTCAAGTTCGTCAAGGTCCCTGTGGATGCCATCCCATCATAACATCTATTTGTACACCAAACCTCCACAAATAAGAATAATGTATGCCTTGAAGCAGGATGTATTTAAAATGCAATAATCCTGAATAATTCAGACCCTCTGTTAGGAACTGCCATAATGACTAATGAAGCATTACAAAGTTTCCATCTGCAGTTCACCAGTACTAGATAGAATTTCATATGCAAAAATGAGGCTGGTGCCAACCAGTCATACTAGGAGGGGAAATACTTTATTGGACAAAAAGAAATGCCAATAATAACAGTGTGTACAAAGTAGAAAAGAAAGTGGAAAAGAGAAAATAATTCTGAACCCACTCCTACAATTTAACAAGGGCACTTCCAAGGAGACACGACAGGCCTGGCTTCCTACAAATAACTTTTTGTTTGAACAAAATGCATAAACTGAGTTGGGCCTCTGTTATGACCCATCCCTGAAAGCACAGGTAGCCCAGGTTCTAAAGGTTAATAAATCCCTTGAGGTAGATTAGAGTGAAATGATGCTGAGTCATTGGTCCTTGCAAATATACACATGTAGGGTTTATTTTCAAACAATTTGCTTGCAAAGGGAAACGGATATGCAGCTGTTTGGGTTGTTATTATCTATAGTGATATGACAATATGAAAATATCACTTTAGAAAATGTACAAGGAAGAGAAGGAAAGGATAAGAGTAGAAAGATCTCACCACCATGGATCTCTCAAAGAGATTTGGTTGTTGTAATTTCAATATGTGGTGGTCTCAGTCTTGGTCAAAGTGATGGCTGCAGGCTGGATCCATCAGGTGGTGGGGCCAATCCTAGGGAAATCCACAGAACACATCATCTATTGGGTTCATTTTCCTGTTCAGATGGGAATGCCCAGGCACCTCTCCTGGGTGGGATGGGGAGCTTCACACTGGATGATGTATCAATGTGTATCAATGTGAAGGACCCTTTGGGAGTCCTTCACACTTTCTAAACCAAAACAGATGCTTATCACACCAGGCTGTTGTTGATTTTGATGTTGTTGACACACAGAGTCAATTATGGCCCTCTATGTCCCATCAGCAGAGATGATCACCAAATGTCCCCGGGGAGGGGGCGAGGAGGAGGAGCCCCACAACCTAGTGGTTTGTCAAGGGAGGACAACTTACCATGACAAGTTGCACAGTCATCTCCACAGGATCCCTCTCCTATCTCACTCACAGCCCATCATTCACCCTCTGTCTTATCAGATCAGAGGTTAGCCATCTCACACACAAATGCTTACCTCCTCCATTTCAACAAAGCACTCTGGCATCTTCATAAATGGGAAATGTTTTGAGTCATTATCCCCAAAGAGTTCAGTCTCTCAGCCGTACAAGGAAGGAGCCCAAGTATCCCTGAAAATTTTGAGTTCAGAGCCAGGCGAAACACTGTCTCTTTCTGTCTTTTCCTTGTTCTCAATGAATTCCACCCTCTTAAATGTCCAGCTTCAACAGGAACAGTAGAAAAGCTCTCATTGTAAAAGAACTCCTGCTATAAGATCCTTGAGCCTTCTCAGGCTCAAAAGGAAATTGCGGTCAGGTCTCAACTTGCCATATGCAACCTCTAGATACTGAGCTGAGATGCAAAAAGCATGAATTTCATCAGCTGTGATTTTGTGTGAGATGCCACTGAGCTTTTGCTTAACTCCACGCTGTCCACCCTTGCTAAAAACATTCAGCATATTGCTGGATGCAGGCTCTAAAGGAGCAGGACACAAGTTAGGCCCAAAGACATTGTCACATTGTAGAATAAACGTGCCTTTAGGTTGGAAATAACAATCAAGCTGCTCAGCTCAGTCCGGTGTGTTAGATATGCTGCGAGTCTTCTAGAAAAAAAAAAATTAAAAGACCACTTCAGAGAATCAGACATGTAAGCAGTTAGGACAAGGAAAGTACAGTTCACTCTGTTTAGGGTTTGAAGGCTAAGTTCACTATGAAACCTGAAAGTTTTAAGTTCCTTTGCAAAACCTATGTATTCGTGCTTACAAGACATTATTGGTAGATGATGAAGTCATTTGTTACTGTAATTATCTCATGTTCTGAAAAACAGAAGTACCTTTCAAACACTTTGGGATGGAAACAGATCTTCACTTGTTAAAAAGTGAGTTGCAAACACAGAGCCAAATTTCCCTGTCAAACTTCTACACATACTGGATTTACTTGTATGGATGTAGGATGTGGTTTGGCCAGCACAGCTTGTCCTAGCCCCAGTGTTTCAGATAGCAGTAGGATGCTCTACTCTGGCTAGCTGTTAGTGCAGGGACTCAGGGTGTCTTGGCAGTAAGGTAAATAAAATAGTGGACTAGTAGTTGAGCTGAGTTCCTGGGTTTATAGAACCAGTCTTGCTGAGGCTTCAGCACTACTTCCACCTATGTGATTCATTGTTGTAGCCACCGGCAGCTACCCTTAGCCGGGTTAAGTGTGAGGTCCTCTGAGAACCTCTCTGAGGGCTCTTAGTAGCTCACTAATTTGTGCTACTCTAGGTATTGTTTCAGACCTCATTTCCTCTTTCCCTCCACTGAAGGGCTCAGCCTGCTGACACATTTAACCTCATCACCTCCAGCTATGCACATGTGCCAGTTCTGTCCATTCATGGTGCCAAAGCAAGACTCCAATGCAGACTGGGCTTCTTTTGCAAGATGTAATAAAAGCTGCATGAGATGAGATGAAATGAGATGAGATGACAAGATAAGCTGATGAGATGAGATGATGATTTAAGCCACAGTTGCAGTTAGCACAGTAGAAGATGAGCTCTCTGAAGGGGATCAGAGCTGCAGATACCCTAGGGTGCAGAGCTGTACCCTGGAAGGGCATGTATTCACCCATGCCTGGAAGTGTCAGCAGAAACTTCAGCGCTTCTGCAGAAGAATCCTTCTGGTACTTTATGAGAGGCTTTCCCTGATTCTCTTGAGAGCACACCAGTGTGGAAGCCTTACTGCTGCTGAAGCAGACAGCTACTGAGGCTGAAGCCAGGTCTCTCACCCAATTGCTTGGAGGGCTGTGACTCAGCTACTCTCAGAGTACACAGACCATATGGTGGCCAGATGATGTATGTTAGCATTTATTTAGTGGCCTGGAGTTCTGATGCTTCACTGGCTGGCAAAAGGGACAGCTTCCCTCTAGACAGCAGTTATTGACAGGTGCCAGTGCTTGTGTTTGCTCTTTTGTGGTAGTGCAGCCCAGAGCTGCGTGGAGGGGCTGTGTAGACAGCGTCACAGAATGATGATTAGCAACTTCATGGCAACATAAGTCAAAATGCAAGATTAAAGCACTACATGTAGTTAGCAAACAGGGTACAATTGTCTCCTTTTGTCATTAGGCTATAGGATAAGAGAGGATAAGGCAGTCTTGAAATATTTTGGTTGCCACTTGTTATCTATAACCTTTCTAGCAGAAAGCTGCTAAATCAGCCTAGCCAAGCCAGAGGTGAAAGTGATGTTCCAATGAGTTAGAGAGGGCCCAGTGCTCTTTAAACATAGTTTTTGTCAGATCTACTAAAAAAGTGCTTTTTACTTTTATCATGGAAATACCATAAGACATTTAATTTTCCCACTCATACACCAATCCTCATAGTGCTTGACACTGTACAAACATGGAGAACTGCTCACCTCTCTGGAGCTCTGGGAGCACTGGCACAGAAACTGCTCTTCAAACAGTTTTTTCAGTGTATTAAGAGGAAATATGCTCAGCCTAATATAAAACTATCTGCTAAAGTCAACTCAGGAGTCTGTCTTTCTCCCAGTAAAGATGTAGCTTGTTTCAGGAATCCAAACTACTTCTGACTATGGATAGGCTGTCATTGCCCAAAGTTTGTCTCTTAGCTCTTACTTAGTACTTGGCTAGAGTAATAACTTATTGCATAAGATTATATAAAACAAGACTGTACTGTGCAAAGTGCCCCAAATTATTTAATCAATATGTCTCACGGTGTCTGGATGATTATAAACAAAATGCCAGGGGCAACAAAGCAATAAAAGCAACAAGACACTAGAAGTATTGTTCAGATAGCTGTGTAATAATCTTAGGCAATTTAATTTTCTGTGTTGAAAGTAAATTACTTACATTAGGGAAACACCAATTTAATGTTTTCAGTCAACTTAGTGGCTAAGATTGGTTAAAAGGAACTCATATTACAAATATCTTTGTGCCACATTGCTTTTATTTCCAGGGATAAAACTTCTCACCTCCTACCCCCTAACCAACTTCTGTTCTAAACAGATTTCATACAGTGCTCTTCTCCATAGCTTTTAGGAACAAAAGCTTGGAATGAACTTTTGTGGACCATGTAAGAACATACAGATGTCGTGGGTGCTGCTCATCAGCAGCATATAGCTGAGAAATGCAAGGAAATTCACAAAATTAAAATTTCAACTGCATCAGAGGTAAAATGGGGCAACCTGTATAGGCAAGTCATTAATGTAACAGTGATTAGAGGCTAAAACTCAAGCAGATTGTACCTTAAACAAACAAACGATGACCCCAGGCCACAAAGCAAAGAACAGCAGAATCAAGAAATGAGCCAGAAATATGTATTGATATGTAAAGATAAATATTGAAAAATGGAATAATGTTGCTGAAATGGCCTTTTTAGGTGAGCCTCACTGAATTCAGTATTCTTTGCCTGTAGAAGCATTGTCTGTTAATAGGCTTAAGGGAGGCATGAAGGAATTGGAAGGAGAAGAAATAACTAAAATAAACACACCCTAACTGGTTCATAATAACAGCATCTCCCAAATGCTTTCCTTGCTTTTATAGACACTTTACAAACCACCAGTAGGTAACAAAAACATTCCTGCAAAGGGTGTGTGTGAACACAAAATCTGTCCTAGGTAGGAATAATGCAGTCAATCACAGAGGTGTAAAGAACATTTTGAGTTGGGAAAGTAGTGTGAAAAAAAGCAGCCAGCACCCTTTTGTTTGATACTTGCTCTTTCATAGCAGTTCTTGAGCTCAAGAGTGGAAGGGGCATAATTACCAACCCTGAAAACCTGGCATAGGGTAAGATCTTCCAGGCATCACTAGTAAGAGCATCAGCCAAAAGTCTTCTCCACTCACTACTGCCCTCAGAGGACAGTTCTGTCATGTGTTGTGCATCCAGAGATGTGCACAAGAGCCTGATCTGCACTTTGACCCCAGGGCCTGAAATGCCTGAGGTACTGCAGTCCCATTTAGATACTTGCCAGCATTTTAAAAGCTGCCACTGAAATACTCTTTAATCCTGGAGGTGAAGTTTTGCTCATCACAATTTGCAAAGCCTGCCTTACAACTTATTAGCTGCTTTGAATCTTATCTCAAAAGTGAGGCCCAAGGTGTGGTACACAAAGAAGGGAAGGGAATGCCTTTCTTGCTTGAAGGTCTTAACCCTTCAGCATATGTAAGGCTTGTAACAGAGAGGGTAGATGCAGGCCCCTGACATGTGGAAGGCATTTAAGTGCTTGCACAAAGGATGGGAGGGGATAGGAGGAGAGGAGTCAAACATCAAATAGAAAACAGAACTCTGGAAAAGCTGTCAGCTGCCAAAGCATGGGGCTATATAAATTGTTGACTGGGCATTGGTGTCTAGCCTCTGGAGAAGTCTGACTACTGGAAGCTCAGCTAGAGAGTCATATCTCTGATCAGCTGCATCAGGAAATGCCTGCATGCCTGGCACCCTATCTTCTTTCCTGGTATTTTAATCTTCATTACTTAAGATGGCTACTCAGATACCCAAAATCTGTGTCCAGAACTTGAGACAGAAAATTTCAGGGACAGCAGGCTGCATTCTTTGCAACAGGAACTGAGTAGAACCACATATTTTTATTATCATCACTGTCTTCTGATTACCGTCCTATCCACATTGCAATTTGCTTCCAAATTCAGCTGCAGCAGTTATCAGGTGGGTTTTCTGCTTACCATGCAGTAGTAACTAGCACTTGATGACAACAGTCCATCCTCCTCTTTGGGGTTCAGACAGCCCCGTGCCATCTTCCAGCATATCAGAGTTCTGCATTTTTGAAGCGTATTCCTTACTCATCATTTTGTACAAGTTTGATGACTCCTCTTTTCTCTTAGGTCTGCCTGTAGTAGAGCACCCCCAAATACATTTGTAACAGTGCTGCTGTTCTGTGCTCCACCTGGGCAAAGTGGCCATAGAATAGATGGAGGTGCTAAAAAACATCAATAACAACAGTTTGCATATCTAGACTTTCTACAGCAGAAAAACTAGTTATTATTGGTTAAGTTATAAGGTTGTGCTCAATCAGGTTACAAAAAATTCAAAATCTGAAAAAAATGCTGTCTTCTGACAACTGAAAATTGCATTGCTACCTTTTTTTTATTATTTTTTTAATTAGCAGATAAGAAAGGCGGACAAAGTGGGAGGATTTAGATTCATGACCAGGTTCCCGTTTTTGCTAACAGGATAGCAGTAACAGTGTTATAACGTGTTTTGCACAACATATATCTAAGGTTCTAATAAAGATACAATACCTTATCTCCTGAATTAAAAGTGAAAGAAATAAACAGGCAAGTACTAACAGAAAGTAATTTTGTTCCATTTAATTCTCTTCCAAAAATGAATCACAAAGTTCATGAGCTTATCTAACTAACATGAGTCTTGTCAACTCTCCTTTTAACTAACTCCAGCCCTGTAGCTTTGAAGCTAGGGTTCTGGGGCATGGAGCTGAGCAAATTTCCCAGGAAATCTTGTGCTTGTGTGTGGGAGGGGGCAGCGTGCCATGATTGTGGTCACAGGATAGCTTTTTGCAACCATTTCCAATGTCACAGTGACCTGCAATTATTTGAAAAGGAAGTTTCCAGCTGCAAGTATCTTTAATTTGCAAGTCTTACCTACTCAGTGAAAGAAGCCTGCTGGGACTGGTATGCATCCCTATTAAAGTCATGTGAACGCTTTTTTATGTTTTTAATTACACCATTTACATGACACCTCTGATCTCACGATGATTACATAAGAACTCTGATTAGGTTTGCCTTTCATAGCTACTGAAACAATTTTTATATTTAAGCATTGGGATGTGCCGAGTGGAACCCGAGATGAGTCAGCAGCTAGCTGGAGTTATTTGAATAGCAGAAGGAGCCCTGCCTGCCGCTAGGAAACCGTCCACAAAGGTCAGACCGAGTGCTTAGGATTTAGGCACCACCACCCTGGTGACAGGAATTCTCTCCAGACCTTGGCGGTTTTTAGAACAAGCGCCGTGCTATTTGACATTTGGATATTGCTCTATTAAATACCGGCTACTTGGTATCTAAATGGAGGAACGCTCGACACCACTGGTACTACCCACAGTGAGCCCTGCCTGCCACACTGACAAATGCTGCTGTCTCCCCAGACGGGGGAATTAGGTGCTAAAATTAGTAACTATTAAAACAAGGTTATTGAGTAAGGATCTGCTGAATCTCATCAACATGAAATAGCGAAGAGGAGGTAAGGAGTCACCACCGCCCTTTCTACAGCAGTTGGGGCTGTAGTTCACACGTAGGGACAGCACAGCTGACAAATTGACTGCCCCAGTATGGAGAGACCTGAGTTGCTCAAGGGTAATCAGGCGCTGAGCAGCTTAAAAACACAGCATTCAAACAGAGTAAACTGACAGTGAGAACCTTTACAAGTTATTACCTACACTGGCAGGAGTTTGTTGGAGGGGGGGCATACAGGATGTGTGAGACAGTTCCCTGGCAAGGCTCTACTCTCACAAACAGTCCTGGAGAGGAAACGGTTTATAAGCTAAAACTCATTCAGGGTTCAGCTCTGTTGCCTCTGCAACCACAGGAAACAGGCATCCCAGCCCCACTTGTGAGTCATGGCTTTTGGGAACTTCACCTTGAAGAGCAGGAAAGAGTCCTCTCAAGGTAGAATGGATCTCATTTATTCCTTCTTCTGGGATCATTGCCTAAGCTACTTCATTTGCCAAATTAAAAAAAAAAAAAAAAAAAAAAAAAAAAAAAAAAAAAAAAAAAAAAAAAAAAAGAAAAAGAAAAAAGAAGGCACAATAAGAAACACAGCTGCTTGTGATGGTTCCACCCTCCCTTATTCAATTGTTGAGTGGTTTAACATTCAGTCTGAATGCTGAATGTTGCAGACCTACTTTTAATTCTCTCTTCTAGCTGAGAGGATTCAAGGCCACATTGTTCCCGCCCTCCACTCAAGTGACCTATCTACAAAACAGCTGAATTAATAACAAAAATAAAAGGAGAAAGACATCCCATGACAAATGCCTTCATGTTCTGCTGACCCACTTCAGTGAGAACACTTGAAAATTCTGTGGCTCTTACTGAGAATGGTTTTGCCAGGACTAAGAACTGCAATTAGTTTATAAAACCAGTGTTGCTTGTTCCAGACACACACAGACTTTAAGGCACCCTCTGCATCAGGGCTGAGCAGGGGTTTAAAATTTCTTTGCAAGAGAAATCCCAGGCCTCTGAGTTACACATCAAAAATCCATTTTTATCATTCTCTCTGACATGCTTTTATGAGAACATTAAATGCCATTAAAGTTGAGAGAGTAAAACCAGGATTCTGCCGAAGGCAAGGCTGGAACAATAGTATTAGTGAACTACAATTAGTCATCTCAAGGCCAAATGGCATATAGGTGTTGCTATGCAGTAATATAGCCCTGGCCCTTAAACCACTGGGGTTTACCAATTGGCATTTATTGCTGTAGGTAAATACCAGCTGCCTCACTCTGAGCCCCAGCAGTCTAGTTTGTATCACAGGTTTTAGTCTTTTGTACGTAAACAAAGTTGTGCAAACACATATATTTGAATTTGGGGTAGTTTTTTTCAAAGTTAATCTTAAAAGAAGAGCACTCAGATACTGAGAAGTGAAATCCAGGAGCAATGTCTCTTGTTTGAGTTGCAAGGAAGGCCATAAGTCCTTTTGAACCCCGGTCTTTGCCAAACACACACCACATGTGTGTTTGTGCATGTAGGCCTGTAACAACGGCTTGCAGAGGCCTCATTTTACTCTCCTGTAATTCGATTAAAGGGCCAAAAATTCAAGAGCTGCAATGTGAAAAATCCTGGCACCATTAGACTTTGCTGTGGCAGGAACAGGACTTCTGTGGGAACAGAGCATATTTTCTCCCTATGCAAGACACACCAAATGAGCTTTTCGGGACTAGGGAAAAAACCCCCCAAAACAACAAACCAAACAAAAAGCCCCAACCAAAACCAACAAACATTTGGGTTGGGAGTCGCTCTCCTGTCACAGCGGCGTTCGTGCCGGGAGCTGTGCTGCCACCTCCTGCTGGCTCCGGGGACGGCCCCAGCCGGCGGCCACAGGACTCTGCCTCCTTCCGAAGCATCAAAATTGGTATTAATTTCACTAATAGTTTACACAAGTTCTTGTTCGAGTTTTTAATCTCTGCCCCCTCCGAACGTAAGTATTTCTCTGGAGAGGGATTAAAAAAAAAAAAAAAAAAAAAAAAAGAAAAGGCGGTGACTGAGGGAAAGCATTTGTGAAGCATTTGGATTTCTGCTGATTCCATTCAGCACCCTTTCCTCCTCTCTACTTTTCCATGCGCTTCGTAGAGACCCACAGCCAGAGGGATCAGGTCATCCTGTGTGCACAGCTCCCACGCCTCAGCAAAGCTCCCTGGGACTGAGGTAGAGCAGGAGCTTCAGAGCTTTCATCACTGTCCTCTGGTTACATATCTTAAAAGCTCAGTTCGCAACAGCAGCCTACCAAGAAACAGCAAAATGCTCTCAGCCAAATGACTTTTCTTAATTTTGTAACACAAATTCTGAAGGGATTAACAATGTCATTTCTAGAAGTGTCAGCTCTGATCATCCTTTCTCTCAAGACAAAAAAACCGCAGGACCACAAGCATTCCGATTATGGCAAAACTGCTTCAGAACACTGTAGCAAATCTGCCATGCCTTCCAATCCACAGAAACTATAGAGGATACAACTATGAGAAATGGAACAAAAAGGAATGCCTCGAGTCTCACACATCCAAAACACCACTCACAGCAGGAGGTCTTAAAAATATAGTGTATATTGTTTCATTTAAAAACCGAGAATAATATTTTCAGACAGAAAACAAAAAGGACAGAGACAGCACACCTTCCTTCTTCCTTCATCCACCCGTTCTTACTGTGCTTTGAAAAAGCAGAAAGGTAAAAGAAAGAAATAAATGGTTGCAATTAAATGTCATTCATTCAGTATCGGCAGCCCCACAGATCTGCTAGGATGTATCACTCAAGCAACTCTACCCATATATGATATCTTAAAATTTTTTTTTTAAAAATCCACTGGGATTTACATTATAAGTTTTTAAAAAGTGGCATTAATATAGTACTCAGTGTCAAGAAATGGAGGCACTAAGATGGCAAAATAATGCTCAACTACATCCATAAGATTTAAAATGTTTAATGTGCAAGTCTCGGACAGAAATGATTAATTTACAATTAAGTTTTACATTAAAATTTGAAGGATGGGAATTTCTTCTTCATGTGTATGCTCACAGTAGCAGGTGAAATACTCAGTTGCTGAAGTACAAACATCAATAGGCTTAAGTGACTTATGCATCATTTTTAAGGCAAAAGTAGGTAACAACATGACTGCATACAGTTGCAAAAATATTTACAGATATCATTAGAGAAACATTATACTTCTAGCATGAAAATTTTAATCATGCTTTTAGTAGACAATGATTTATTTGAAAAACTATCATTAAAAATGTAAAATTAATCTAGATAGGATGAGTAGCAGTGACATGTTTACCCAGGCCTCCACACTCTCTGATCTTTGCCCCTCAACCTCTATCACTGTCAGCTGTCCTCCCTCTTCCTGCCACTTTCCAGTCTTATTACAAAGGTGCAGGTGTGCCCGAGCAGCCTTAGGATCCACAGAGGAAGAAGCTGCAGTGCTAAAAATGTATGCAAAAGGTCCCAACAAGAAAAAAAAAAAGAAAAAAAAAATCCTGAGAAACAAAATTAGTGAGAAGAAAAAAACCAAAAAACTTAAAGGTGCTATCTGCAGGTATTCCAAGGATTTTCTCAGTCATCCTTGTCTTTTGCTCCATGTTTCAGGATGCGCGTGAATTCGATGTAGTTGAAATTGCCCTTTTTGTCGATGGGGGCCTCTCTGTACAGCTCATCCACCTCTTCATCCGTGAACCTGTCCCCCATCGTGGTCAGCAGCTCCCGCAGGTAGTCTTCTTGGATGAACCCTGGAATGAGACATGCAGAGAGAAACAGAAGGGAGGCTGAGCCTCTTAGCTGGGTCTCCAAAAGCAGCAGCACAGACATGCCAACAGACAGGCAATTAACCACTGCAGCACGTAATATATTACATTTGCATTTGCACAGAGCCCAGAAAATTTCCTTAACTGAATTCTGAAGAAATTCCTTGAGTGCAAAGGAAAAGGAAGTTTAACGCATTTCATACAGATTTTTGAAGACAGGGCCTGACCTGCTGTGGTATAATAACACTTATTTCCATCTACTGATCTTCAACGGCTCAAAGTAGAAAAACAAGTTCCTGTCACTGCTAGTCTTCATTATACAAGCAATTCTTTTAAGTGAACTCTATTTTTCTTGCCTTAATTAGATATATTTGCACATCCTCTATAAACTAGTTTCCCCTGGGGACTAAATAACCACTCTGTCTCTTCAGTGCTGCACAACACTGTTGCTGGAGGCAGTTTATGTGGATACAGTGAACTCCTGGCAAGTGTCCAGGGAAGGAGTTTACAGCAGAAGAGACTTTATGACAAGACTGAGCAAGTTAGCTCAGGAGGCAGGAAGAATGTTTACTGTGGAAAGGTAAAGGTGGAGAACCCAGTTTAAAAAAAAAAAAAAAAAAAAAAAAAGAAAAGAGTAGGATGTATTATTTATTTTATGCTAAAAGAGCAGAAGATTTTTGAGGAAGTCAACAAAAACATAAAAAGGAGCAGTTGCTAGGTATCTTCTGATAATTCTATTTCAAGAGATGGGCAGAACCACCAGTTGCCAAATAATTCCAGGAAAATTTAGAGAAGAAAAAGGAAACACGCATAACTAAGGGTAGACAGTAGAAAGCAGAAACTGCTAAATGCTGAAATACAACCAGCCATACCTTTAGAAGCACAATAGTTGCTTCACTTGAGAAAGAAACTGCTTATTGAACTTTAGTTGGAGGAATGTCAGCAACAGAACAGACAAGGTAGAAGTAGTTTCCAAAAAGAACCGTAAGAAAGTAAACTCTGTGGAACAGCTGGAAATCATATGTAGATACCCACATCAACTAATGTAGATTCAATTAGATGTGATAAAAAAGTGCTGCTTTGGAAAGAGAGTTGCATAAGTTAAGCAGAGTTCATTAGAGAGACAAAACCAAACAGGGAATCAGGGGACCAAAAAGCAGTCAATGAGCATGACAAATTAGCACGGGAGTGGTGTATGCTGGGGGAAGGGAAAAAAAAAGTTTCAACATATGCTAATGAAAACAGCACCATATCCCAGTGTAGACCAGCCATTGGCTACTGACTGCAAATGAAGAAGGCTAGCAGCAATCAGAAATAGGGAGAATGTTCAGTTAGCCAGGCCCACCTTAACTGGGTCAAACCTTAGAGTTCTCTCTTTGAAGATGGGTGTAAAGAAGAGGGAAAAGGCAGCTAAACAGATTAGACACTCATTCTGCTGTCTTACAGAGACCAAGCAGTGATGAGAGGTGACATAATGATTAGTATCCAAAAAATGTAAGGCTTTGGTGCTCCAAGTTTAACCTCAAGGACTTAATTGCTCCTATCTGAATAGGTAGTTGTTTGAACACTGAACAGGGCTGCTAGACCAGGAATATGCCACAAGTTTTATCAGCAAGAAACTGTAAAGCAAACAGGGCTCCTCTCCCTCCCACATAGCTTCAGCTGTGGAGGGGGAGTAATAAGTGAAGCAAAATGTAAGATTCAGCCTGTTGCAGGCAGCACAAGGCAGATGACAATGCAGGATCAAAGACCAGAGAAAAATACTCCAAATGCAGACAGATCCAACTTTTACACCAATTCCATAGCACTACACATGATAGTACTGTTGAAGAAACATATCCAACTAGGCTGGCAATATAGGAAATGTAAATAAAACCTAACAAGTATGACTACCTTATCCTCAACTCTAGGATCTGATTTGTATTACTCCCTTTCAAAAGACGTACACAGAGGCAGAGCTAGAAAATCAGGCCCGTAACAAACACACATGTGGAGACCATGAAATGAAAAAAAGTATAAGAGTTTGATGTAGCTGGAAATGCTCTTGTACATTTTTAGAAGGAACAAACTGATCAGAAGCAACATAAGAGGATAAAATTAATAAAGGATTAACATAACATGGGTTCTACAAATGTGTCACATGCTATTTTGAAGACTTCATTTGGACTATTATGAATCAAAACTCAATAAACAGCGTAACTATCTCACACATTTCCTGGTTAAAATTTGATGATGGCATAAGACACAAAACAGACTGTAGAACAAACTAGTATCCTCAAATCATTGTAGGACTAGACTAAAACATTTACCAGTCAGAGCTGAGAGATATTAAAATCAATCTTATCAGTATATGTGTGCCCAAACTAGTAACTTATTGTTTAGACAGACATAGAAGTTTCTGTTCCAAAGAACTGGTAGCACAACCTTTTTCTTTATATTGTAATTTACAGGCTCTTGTTTTGGTGCACACAAAAAAGAAAACACTGTAGCAGAGTGAGTCAGACTACCTGTGGAGGGAAAATAATTACCTACTAACAAAACTTCCTTCTCTAGGAGATGGTAAAGAGATTTCCCTTGAGAGAGAGGAAGTCGATTAACATTTGAAAAGGCCTTACCAACAGAAAGCCTGTTTACCTACACCTCAGCAGGAAGGGGATGCTCTTTGAAAAGGCAAAAGGTGCTAAAAATACACAGACTGAAAATAGCTGTTGAAACGGAACTATATCCTTGGAAAGGTGCAGAGCACAGATCGACTGGTTAGATTAAAATATTGAGGTGAACAGTTGTGAGGAAAGCTGTAAATGCAGTGTCATCTCTAGTACAGAGACTACATAATTTCAATGTGACCAAGTAAGACAAAATCACAACACATCAAAGCCCTGATACTCTGTAATTCCACAGAACTGCCCTATGGATTCATCCTCAGTTACTACACACTTCCCAGGAACTTTAGCCTAGGTGAAAACATAAAAGCATAAACTCTAACCTCAAGATTATAGGCACAACCTTGGAAGTCTGATATAGTAAAACTCTATGAGCTGTGAGTTTTACTCTTTCCCTTCATCTTGCTTTTCAAGTCAGTCCAATCCATCATTTCTGCCTTCTACACCCCACCTGGATTTTATCTTTAGACCACTAAGACTGCAGCCCTTCCTGCAATCTAAAAGCAAACTGAGCTGCTGGTGAGGGTATGAAATTTGTCCTCAGAGCCATGAAGAATGCTCAGCCAGGTGAGGGTTTGTAAGACTTTATGAAGTCTGGATAGTGTGTCTTGAAATATTAAACATCTGAAGAATTGAGATGCATCTCAGACCTACTGCAGAGGGGGGACAAACTTAGTTGTATGACAGATTTCCCATCATTACCTTTTAAGGCCATAAAAAAAATCATACATTACTGATTTGAATTCCTTATCTTAGAGCAAATCTTGTTTTACACTTTGAGGAACATCCACATTGCCCAGTTAAAGCACTCTTCCTCAAAGCTTTACAGAAGAACAGTCCTACTAGTCCTCAGTACTGAAACAGAACAGCCAAGACAGATTTTACTCTCACTCAGTAATTTAGCAGAATATGCCATCTAGGACTACCACCTCATATTTAATTTATAAAGCTGCAAAAATCAGCATACTGTTTAGAAACCCAAATAATGAACATAAAAACCCAGCCACACCCCTGCCAAGCAGCCGAGTTGCAGCCACGTACCTGTTGCTTCTTCATCAAAGCAAGCAAAAGCATTCCTGATCACATCCTCCGGGTCGGTGCCATTTAACT
>VZUI01037397.1:0-35864 GCA_013401135.1 Cettia cetti | reverse complement strand
ATTGTCTAGTCTGATGTTTTACAATTTCTTTTTTTTTTTTTTTTTTTTTTTTACCATTTGAGGATGACTTGATGTTTGAAAAAGTGTGCGATATTGTTAGTTTTGTGGCTGTGAAAATATTTTCAATCAAGGCATCATAGATAAAAGGGCTGCAGGGAAAGCATCAGGGAGGGATGTCTTTGCTCTGCGGGTGCTGACAGAAGCTGATTATTGGAAGAGAGTTGTTCCTTGGACATTTGTGCCAGGTTCTGGTAGCTGAAAATAGTGGTGATTGCTGTAGGGCTGTCTGTTAAGAGCTACATTTTATCTGTAGATAAAGCAATTATAAATAAAGTACATAAAGTACTGCTATCACAATACTATTTTTTACTCAGTTGGGAAAATAATGTGAGAGGCTTTGGACAGCCTCTGTTGATCTGTAAGCATTAGGGTCCTCAAGCTGATGAATTACTAGGCTGAAAATGCCTTATACTGGATTTGGACCAGAGAACTGGATTTGGAAGCCAGTGGAGTTTATGCAGCAGTGGAGAGTCATGTGGCCCCAGGGGACAAATCTGGGAGTGCAGCTGCCTGAGATCTGAGTTAAGCACTGAGTAACACCACTTGGGGAATTGTAGCAAAGTCCACTCCTTCAAGACTGGCTTCTAATACCTCAGCCAACTGGACAGAAAGAAACATCCCTGACTACTACTCCTAGCAGTCCTATGGCAGCAGTGTGGGATCCAAGCAGGAGATTTTACATTTGGGGGGTCAGATTCCTGAGGGAGTGCAAAATGGCCCCCTCATTTTCTGCAGTGGGTAACAGATGAGTCATCCTGTCTGCAGAGTTATGCACTGACTTGGGATGGAATTTATCAGTACTGATCTAATAATTTTCTTACTGGTGTTATGCAGAACAGAAGTGGGCCAAAGCTAACCTTTTAGTGCAGCTATTTAAGTCAATGGTGCAAGTAACACCTCATGTGTGAAACTTGCAGGAAGTCCCAGGGTGTCTAGGTGGATGTCTGAGACACACTGAGGGGGTGTCACAGAAAAGGAGTTTCCTTCTCACCTCTCCTGGCTTTTGTTCTCAAAGATTTATAACAGGTTTTGCCAGGATAAACCAAGTGACTTTTCCCAAATGCATCCTGCAGGTCTGTGGTGCCCAAACTGAATGGCCTTTAACATTAGTCTTTAAATCTTTTAATGTAGTGATTAAACATGACAGGGATTATGTCCCTGCCCAATAGCAGCTCACCTGGGTGCGTTGTTGGTTAGATGCAAAGCACAAAGCCAAAGGCTCTTAAGCACCCAAGCATACAGCGGTTTGAAAACATAGCAAGACCCATCATGTCCGGTGATTAGGAAGCATTTCTTCTTTATTAAAGATAGAGTGGAACAAAAAGGTGGCAAAAAGAAAACCTTTCACAGCAAAAGAAATAGATTATGAACAAAGGTTGAAACAGAAATTGAAGAGTTTCATCCTAAGTGTTTTTAAAATATATGTATATAGTATGGTTTAGATATATTTACGAGGTACCTCGTCTAATGGGAAAAGAATTTATAATTTCATAATTTCCTCGAGTATCCAGGCAAGAGACTAAATTACTCGCATAAAGCACATCAAATAGAGTTTGACACACAAACCATTAACTAATAAAAACTTTCTGTGGCCAAGTCACTTAAAAATCTTCCAGGAAATGTCAGAAAGGAGGTATATATGTCAGCCACAGAGCCTTTAATTATGCCAGTGCATGTTATATTTTTTCTTGCAGGCTCAGTATGTTTTCTTTTCTCCTCATCGTTTTATGTGGATTTTATGGTTAATAAACAGTTCGTGCATGATTTAAACCTTGTTCTGGAGACAAAGTCCTTTGTTCCTTTATTGGCCTTTTCCTATGATGCTAATTACTATAGCAACTGAGTGCTTCCCATGACTTTGTTTTCATAATGTCTCAAAAAGTTGAGAGGGTAGCATTACTGTGCTTTGCAGATTAGCAACAGAAAGTTTGAGGTAGAAAAATGAAGTAAGTTTATTCATTTATAGAGGGAAAATGCCATTTCAAGAAAATTAAATTGTCCACTGATGAGTTTTTCAGCTGGAAACCACTCTGGGAAGTGTGATTGTGTCACTCTGGAAGTGTGATGATTTTTTTTTCCTCCAGAAAAATAAAATCAAAATATTTTCCTTCCATGTGCTTGAATTTAACAGGAACACATTTGTGTTGCACTGGCTCCAAATATTTCATTTGAAATCTCTCCTAAAATGAAGTAAACTTGGACAGTGGAGCAGAGTCCTTGGCAGATTATATCTCCTAATACATAGTCTCTGTACACGTTTTACAAGATGCTGTGTGCTAGAGCAGATGGAAATAGGATTGTAAGGTGGGTTTCTAAAAAGCAAAGAAAACGTGGATTTATCATATGATTGATTTGTGTGGCCATGCTAACAGCCAGGACAAAAATGTCATTTTTCCTGCAGGACAGTTTCCCTGTGGTAGGTATGCAATGAAGAAGGTGGTAGGCAGCAGCTACCAGCTGCCCTTTGTGGGTTGCCATGGGGCTTTTGGGAGATCTGGGGTTCTTTGTCAGAAACTTTCATAGGCATTTCTGGACAGAAAATTTAAAAAAGGAGACCCTCAGTGCCTGTCGGCTCCCAAAGCTTTTTATTTAATCTTTCTACCTTTTCTTTGCATGCTGCTTTGCACCTCTTGCTCTCTCCTGATGCCACATGCTCTCATTCCTCAGCATCCCTGGTTCTCCCCAGCCTTCTGTGCTTCTTGCACCATGTTTTATTTATGCATCACTCTTTCTGCTGCCTTGCTGAACACCAGCCCCTGGTTTGCCCTTTCATGCTTTCACTCCTCAGCCAGTCCCAGTTCTCCAGTTCTACTCCCCTGAATGTTGTTTTCCTCGTTGTCTTGGCAGCATTTCAAACCCATTTTGTCCTCCTGATCTTTGCCTTTTCCTGGTCCAGTTGCTGGTCCTCATCTGCCCCCTGCTTCCCCCAAACCCTGCAGACTGATGATCCCCATCCACTTCAGGTCTGGATTCAGGTGACTTTTACACGGTGCTTGGATGGTGTGTTGCTATTCAGTTTCAGCCAGTGCTCAGTCTGAAGTGTCCCAAAGTCATGGAAGTGCAGCTCCAGGCACAAGGGAGCAGATCAAGCATGTGACAACACCATCACTCATTTTGAGGAGACCTTTCTGAGGGCAGAGGGGCTGTGGACATTGGAAAGGCTGCTCATGGACAAGCAAGATGTGTAAAACAGGATCCTTTGCCAGGTCTGGGGAGGATGTGGGAGGCAGAGGGTAGTGGGGAGGGGGCATGGGTGGTGGGCAGGGGCCTGAGGTGAAGACTGCCCCATTCCTTCATGGTGGCGCTTTGGACAGCCTTGTTATTGCCAGCTCCTCTCTGGGGTTTGCTTTGCCTGTGCCCTCCAAGGCAGCAAGAGTTAACATAAAGGGAGGCAGCTGGATGCGGCCAAAGCCCTTGGCAGGCCTGGAGGCACCTGCCTCCTTCACTCTGTCGCTCTGTGCACAGGGCTGCTCCCTTTCTCAGGCAGAAGGGCAGCATGAGGCAGGTGCTCTTTTGACCTTTTTTTTTTTTTTTTCTTTTGGGTCCACAGTAGCATGATCCAGCTACGATTTTGTGAGGAAGAGCAAAGGATACTCTGACCCTTCACAAAATCCCCTTGCATGAAATGCTGCTAAAGGGAAGCTGCCCCACAATGGGGAGAGATTTTTCAACAGAGGAGATCATTTGCAGCAAGGTGTGCTGAGGTGGTCAGAGTCTTCCAGTTTAGCTGCTGCCTAACTCTAATTTTGAGATTGTTAAAGGAAGGCTGGAGAAATGGGGAAATGGTGCATAAACTGAGGACTAAGAGTACTGAAACTGAAAAATTATACAAGGCAAGACATCATCCACATGGCAAAGAATCTACAGATTCCACAGGATCCACAGTGGTCTGTACTTACTGCTGGACTTACTGATACCTTACTTCTGAAAACTGTTCATCTGTATGGGTAGCACAGCTGAGTTAAGTTTAAGGAATCAGAGACTTTGTCCAAAGGTATTCTCTGTCCCAGCAATGAACTGAAAATATAAAACATATGGGGCAATCTGATTTTTAACAATGCTTAAAAAAAAAAAAAAAAGGAAAAACACCTTCACTGCATATTTTAGAGTTTCAAGGACAGCAAAAAATCACTGTCATGATTTATCTGTATCTGGAGAGCTGATGCAATCCTTATCAGTTGGGAGTTATTTAACAAATCTGGGCAGAGTTCCTGCTGGTGGCATCTGTTGGACATCTTTGCAGTGTAATAGGTGATATGTGGATGTTTTAGGGTCCTGGCTCTAGATTCCTTTGTTAGAATCTGTCAGTTCTGCTTGCTGGCAGACTATGGAGCTGGGCTGTCCCATCAAACAAACACACACATTTTATCCAATGTGCCTTGGAAACCCAGAAAGTACTGGTAGAAATGGTAGAGGCTTTTCTGTTAGCTTAAATTGGGTATTTTGCTATAATTTGTATTTCTTATAAGAGGTTCATGAAAGAGGATTTAGGTACACTTGCATTGAGTTTCACAGGCAAAATAATCATGAGTGTTGACAATAAAAGTACCTGTTTTATACCCTTTGTGGAGTGAAGCAGGAGGTGAAGACAGCAGGTGCCTTGAACATTGCCACGATGATGGTCACTGTGGTAAGCAGAGGTCCCAGGAAGCCTATTTCAGCTAAAATAAACCACTGCAGCTTCTCTCTCACAGCAGGCCAGAGATTTATGCATTTTACACTCAGTTTAGGATCCTCCCAAAGCTCTTGCAGCCTCTTTTGAACTCCTGCACACACACAATCCCCAGCTCCTGCTAAGTGTCCAGGCAGCCCAAAAATAATTTGTATCTTTATGCTTTCAAATATCATTGTTGCTAAGGGGAAATCCCTGCTGTTTCCTCCTCATCTGTCTCTTTGCTTCTCTCTCCCTTGCCAGGGAGGATTAGGCTTGACTGCAGCTGACATTGCTGTCTCATTTCCTGCAATGGGGTGCCAAGCATTCCATAGTGATACAGCAGTTTTTCCTCTTTATTCCCTATTTCCACTGGCTGCCCCATTCATTCAAAGCCACAGTCCTGATGATTTTGCCTGGTTCAGGGAGGGGATAAGGCTAAGAACTTTTGCTGGGGGCTGGCTTGCTACAGTGGGTCTGAAAAGTGCAGCAAGGTGAAGGAGCAAGTGAGGGCTGCAGGATTTTCATAGACTTTACCAGGAATGAACCAATTCAGAGTTTACTAATATTCTGCATTGATAAACCTTTTTTTTTTTTTTTTTTTCCTTTTTTTTTTTTTTTTTTTTTTTTTTTTTTTTTTTTTTTGTGTGGGAGGAAGGAAATCATTATGAAAAAGTTTTAAGTTGTGTATCCATGCACACATGTGTGCACACATGCTTGTTTGGATACAAAAGTGAAATTGATAGCAACTAACATTGAAAAAATACAAGCACTTTTAAAAAATTATTTCTGTCAGGCTTTTTTGTGAGCCTAAAGCATTGTCACAGAACTTGACTGGTTGCTGATTTTCAAAAATTCAATGAATTTGTGATCTCACTGAAATTTCTATGAGTTTTAATTAGTTAAGGCAGTGAATAAAACCTAAATGACCTAGTTTTTCTCTTGATTTTGAAATATGGTGATTTATTATTATTGTTGTCATTCTTGCTGCCAGTCAGAGGTGTAGAGGCTAAATTCTTGAGGACACTCCTGGAAAACAAATGAGAAAGAATTCTGCATTAGCATGGATGGCTCACATTTTGCTCTACTTGGTACATTATAATTTTGCCTTCTCTTATTTTCTTTCTGATGGTCAGAAGTAGTTTTTAATTTCTCCAAATCATTCTGTAAATTTACATTCTGGCTTAGCTGGTCTATTTTTCTGTTTCAGAGAAGTCAAATAGTGTTGGCTTGGCAAAATGATTTACTTTACTTCAGGTGAGAGGGGTTTCACTGAAGTGTTGGTTCACAAGATGCACAGTTCCCTAACTGCTGAGCTGCATTAATTGACACAGGTGCAGAGTTGTCCAGCTGAAGTTGTTGCTACTTGTAAAGGCTTGTGTAGGAAGGAAAGTTGTTCCCTTTCCTCCCTGCCCCTCCTTCCTGCCCCGTGTTACCTGTATATCCAAGGCCAGGTCCAAGTCCTTGGGTGTGGTCCCTGCAGGGCAGGCCTAAGGATCAGCAGCAGCAGAAGGGATCTTTCCTCTGCTTTTTGATTCAGGTTTCATACACATGCTCATTCTCTGTCACAATCACTTTGGCCTTCATTGGATTAACTGGATTTTAACTCAAGTTGCCTGTCTCAACTGGACTTCAGTAAACCTAGGAAAAGCACATTATCAGTTTACAGGGAGAGAGGAATGCAGAACCAGGTTATATGAGAGTACCTGATGACAGTGAAGAAGCTGAAGATATCAGACTAACTAGGTTTTTTGGTTTCCTATTTATATTTTATTCTGCTGTTGTCCTCAAAGGCATTTGAGCTTTAGATGATTCTGTAGACAAGGTTGTCTTTTTTGTTTCATTGATGTTCATCATCTGTTCAAAAAGTTTTATACATTCTAACCTGCTTAAGGTCTTTTGACTTTACTTTTTTTTTTTCCACTGAAATCCTTGTACCTATCTCCGACTTGAGAAGTCTTATGCAGACTGAGAACCTGATTGTGAAAGGTCTGTGAATAAGTATTTCTAGTGGATAATATTCTGGCCTGATGCTGGTGAACAAAATATCTCTGTCTGTATTAAAGTGCTAGCCATTCTAAGCACTGGTTCAAAGCTTATATTGATTATGGCAAACATCATCATCTTTCTGATCATTATCTGTGTATTGAAACAGTTACTCTATACAAAAATTAAAAATCAAATAGCAGATCAGATTGATGGTGTTCTCAGTCATATTTCTTTCTGTCAGTGTGTGTTGAAGGACTGAAGGAAAGAGGTGTCTGAATTTTCCCAGGCTGTACTTGGCTGTTTTCCCCTGCTGCTCTGCCTGTCTCTCCCCTCTGGCAGATAATGGAGGATGAACTCTTGTGCAGAAATAGGAAAAATCTCAGAGCAAGTGCACAGCCCTCAAAAAAAGCAGCTTGTCCTTTATAGAAGATAGAACTTCTAGCAAGTAATGTTTTATTCCCTTCTTTAATGGAAGGGAAAACTACTTGCAAATAACTGTTTTTATATGTCATGGAATTTCAAGTTACTAAGCAAAAATAAACACATATAATGCATGGATAGAGGTGTCAAGGGAATTTTTCATCTGGACTTTTGGGAAATGCTACCCATTAGTTGTGTAAAAGCCTATGTTCACCTCTTCAAGCAGGGCGGCTGCATAATTAACCATGCTAACCAGGGAGGATGCTGCATTAGAGGATCACGTGAGAGAAATGAAGTTAAAATAGTACGGTAAAAACCATGGAGCAGAACTGATGCTGGAAAAAGCCATCCACACACACAGAGGAGCTGCAGTTGCATTTCAGAACCTCTGCTGCTGGTGAAGAGACAGAGCGTCTCTGAGAACATGCTGAAACAAGTACATTTCTGAAATACTGAGTACTTGTGTGTGTGCTGCACCGTCTCCTTCTGTTCATAGATCTTTATTTGTAGGCTAGGTGTTTGGCCCACCCTGAGTCCCTGAACAGGCAGCAGAGAGAGAGGGACTCCTGGCTGGAATCTCCAAAGCTGGTGAAACATCCCTGCTTGTTCATGTAATCCCTGAGAGCAGCACAGTGGACCTTACTGAAAATTTTAACACAGAGCTGAAAGAAGTGGAATATGGCAGCTATGCCAAAATCAGTCCTATTTTTCTATTTCATATCTTCAAAAAAAAGCCAAAAAACATATAGTTTTAGCCAGGTCAGTAAGAAAAAAAAATGAAATCAATGTATCGGTTCTTACAGTGTGTTTCAACGATGGCAAAACCACAGGAAAGCTGTCAATTAATTGAGTATGAGTTAGTATGTGTGAGTACCAGGGGTGAAAATGAAACCAGTTAGCAAAATACAGGGTATCTTTATTCCTCTCTAGAGCAAGGACACCATCTCCAGTCTTCACTTGACACGGTGCCTTGTGTCAGTTTATTAATCTCTCCTTGTCCTAGGGTGACTTTATGATGCTTGTATCCCCAATTATCTGTTCTGTTTATGCTGGATATTAAGTTCTGCACCCTTCAGCCTGTTTCCAAAAGCAAAGGGGGGCAGAAGAAGCATGCAATTTGTTTTCAGAAACTGCACTGGCTCCCCTGCCTTCCTTCTCATGGGCTGTGTTGTCTGCAGCACAGACAGCAGGAAAGAGCTCTCCTTTGCTTTTAGTTAGTGTCTTTAAACCAGCTGAGGCCAGAAGTTTTTTGGAACTGTTCAGCTATTTGGTCCAGGAGCACCAGGACTATCATCCAGGGCCTGCCAAGCTGCACTCTGGCTAGGACACTGGACCCAAACACCAGAAGGAAAGACCCGAGCCCCAGAAAAACTGAGTGACCTGAGCTACACCCCATGAAAAAGAGACTCTCTCTGAATTTACCATCTCTTCAGGACAATGAAAAGTTTAATTATTTATTATGATTCATCTTTTTCTTGTTTGTGAGTACTTTGCTTGTTAAATAAACAGTTTTTTCCACTTCTCTCGAGAAAGGTTTATATCATCCAAACCAAAGGGGAAAAGGGCCGCTTAAATTGGCTTTCTAGAGGGGCCCCATTCGGAAGTTTCCTCTCAAATTTGCTCTATACCAAAACACTCCTGAAGACCATTGTGCCCAGAGCTTCACTCTGTTTTCCCCTGCTGGTTTCCAAGTGGGAGCATTATTCTCTCAAAGTCTGGATGTTTGAGAACTGAGCTGAACTGTAGGTCTGGTTTTAATTTTTGCACTTCTGCAAACTGTCTCTTTTTGTCTCCCTGTGGCCACATTTAGTGTCTTCCAGATTTTTCCTGTTTGCTGGTACAGTACAACAGGACCTGCTGCTCCGTAACTATCCACTCCTGCATCTGCTCCAGCATCCTCTCTGGGACAATGGAAAGATCCAAGTTTGGCAGTGAAAGATCTGAGAAATTCTAGAGCATGATAGTTAAATAGAATTTCCTTGGAGGGGAAAAAGTTTGTTCTTGCCCATCCTCAAATATCACTTTATGTCCTGCAGCCTACACTGGAAGATAGCCTCCATTTCATCTTTATTTTTAGCACTTGACATATTCTCTCTTTTTTTTTTTTTCCTGAAAATTTCCATTCCCTTTTATTTTGCAAAAATTAACTCCTGGTCTTAGTTGTCTCTGGTAGAAAGGAATAGCACCAGACAGTTGCTGTGGGAAAGGATTGTTCTTCAACCTATGCCTTTCATTTTCAGCAGATGCCCTTCTGCTCCTTTACAATGGGAAATGATGATCAGAACCCACTTTCTTTGGTGCCATTCATTAGTTTGAACACCTTTATCTTTTTCCTTCATTGAAGTGAATAGGTTTAATTTTATTATTATCTAGAAACTTTTTATGCCTCTAATTGTTTTCGTTGTCCTTTCTAAACTCATTTCATGTCTGTTTTGTCCTTCTCAAGGTGTCCGGAACTGATCATGATGTGTTCAGTTTGGGTAATAAAAAGTATTTTCAGTATTGCTTCTCTGTTCCATTCTTTTCCTTTCCTAACTGTTTCTCTTTTTAGCACTACAAGACATCTCTGACAAAATGCCAGTGACACCCAAGCATTTTTCTTACTCTTCACAGTTAAATTTAGAAGCCAGAAGATGTAGTTTATATTCTTCCTCTCAGAAAGCACCATCTTCTGTTTGAAAATGCTGCATTCATCTGTGATGGCATCTTGCTTTACTGGCATCTCACTGAAGTTCCTCTCTTGATTTACCTAATTTTTTTTGCCTTCCACTATCTAGACTCTCCCATTTCTTTGTTCATTTTCAAACTTTCTCAGCAAAAAAATCTTTTGCACTTGGCTGTCCAAGACTGTTTAGTTCCACGTTTTATTCCTCTCCATTCCCAGAGCCTGAGTTTATAACACGACAACTTGAGTAATCTACATTTAGTATTGTACATACTTAAAATACTTAAAATTCAGGTCAGATCAAGGCATTACCATGGTTTATTAGCATGTCTAAAAACTCTTGGTGGGTCTATTCTGTACTTATGGAAAAACAACTTCATCAACTCGAGTAAATCACTAAAGTTCACTCAGAAGCACAGGTGCCCATCAGCTCATCAAACAGGCTGCAGAAGGCCATGGGGAGCAAACAGTAATAATTACTGGCAAATTTGTGGGCTTTTTGTTTTTCTCCCTGAGAGATACTGACCTATAAACAAGGAGAACAGTGTAGCTGGATATTTCATGATTACATCAGCCATCAGAGAGGCATATTGGCAGGTCAGAAAAGAAGATGACAAACTTTATTTTTAAATAAAAAATGCTTACTCAGGAATAGATCTTTTCTCATTATTGTAAAACAATATCTGTTTAATTATGTATTTTAATTATGTATTTTAATTATGTATTTTAATTATGTATCTGTGTAATTATGTATTTTGAAAAAGAACCTTAAAAACCTCCCCAGAAATGCCTGTTTCTTCTTTCTCAGTTGCCATTTTCTGACTTGGGGACCGTTTCCAGGGCAACATAACAAACACTGAAGGAAGTACACGAGAGAATTCCCTCTTCTATTTTAGGTGAGAGTTATGTCCCTCCATTATTGCTAAGGAAATGAGGAGTATTTTGCACTGAAAAGTATTTAGCATGCATCTCTGCCTGAGGAGCAGTCTGTGCACTCTGCTTTTACCTGATGTTTGCCAAGAGATGGAGCTGCAGAGTAAGGCACCTACCAAGCCTGACCCTGTAAATCAGGAGAGATATAATAAAACCCTTGGCAGCAAAAACCTGTAGCCTCTCATACTGATGCCTGTTACTCTTCCCCAAGTGGCGCTGAGGCTTGTGTTGGGCACTTAGCCAACTCTGTTCAATCTATTCCAATTTATTTCATTAAGCCGTGGCTCAGAAAAGCCAAGAAACAAGCTATATTAATCTTGCTGGATATCCTGGCCCCTGCTCAGATAATGTTATAGAAAATGCTCAGCAGCCCCACAGTTGAGCAGTAACAGGATGAAAACAGCTGCTCTTTTTGGACTTGCCTTATAACCTCTGTTCCCTGCAAACACTCCAGTGAAATGTTGGTTGTGCTGTATTGTTGTTACTCAACTGGTAATTTTCTGGGGCTTCACAATTTAGGCATTATGCAAAGCATGTTTCAGTTTCTAGGCACCTGCAGTGTGGGACAGAAGATAGCAAAAGGATTCCCAAACTGCCAGAGACCTGAGTTTGTCAATCTGCAAGGTGTCCCTCCCTGTATGGATTTACAGGCTTAGCTCTGGAAAGCTATAAACCTGTGTTAGTACTGAGCAAAGCCAAGTATTTTTGGAGCAGAGCTTGGGTTCAGCGCTGGGTTAATGCAGTGATCTGGCATGACTGAGCCAGCTGCCATCCACACCATGCTCCTGTCCTTGCTGCCCAGGCTCTGGCAGGTAGAACAAGTCCAGGTTTGTCTATACCTGCCTGGAATATCCCAGGATTGCCTGCAGCTACTTTGGGATTAGGTACAGCATGGGGAGCCTACTGAATTAATCAGGCTCCCATCCCTCTCCAAGCCCCAGGGGATTCCCCAGAGTAGACATTTCTGCACACCAAGTCACTCCAGTTTCTGGGTCTCCCCAACATCTGCCACATCAGTTCTCACCAAAAAAAAAAAAAAAAAAAAAAAAAAAAAAAAAAAAAAAAAAAAAAGAGACATGAAAGGGCAAGGATTGACTTACTCGAGTACCCTCTTGCACTTGTGACCAGTCAGGACATTTCTTTGTTTTCAAATCTGTGTTCTGCTTCATTTGCTTAATTCCAAATCCTCATGCCTACTGATTCTTTTGGTGAGAACCAGCAGATTAACATGGGAAAATTTCTGCCTCTGTTGTGCTCCCAGGTGAGGGAGGAAGGGAGAGAGGGAGGTGAGCAAAGAGATGTCAGTCTACCTCTACCTTTGGATTGCAGTGCAAACCTTGGGGCTGTGCCAACCAGTTTTGAGCCCTTTTTCTAATGAAGATTTCATAGATTTCATCCTTTGTGTTATATAAATAAGACAGAGACTCAAAACTAAATCAATTAGAAAAACTACTTGTATATTTGCTAAACAGGGTTGAGAACATTATTTTTTCCTCCCTGTTTTTTTTTTTTTTTTTTTTTTTTTTTTTTTTTTTTTTTTTTTTTTTTTTTTTTTTTTTTTTTTTTTTTTTTATGGGAAAAGGTTGACCTGGGTTATAAGCAAACTCCAGCAGGAAAATCTTGGCTGGGAATATGATCAGACTGAGGGGTTTGAATACTTTTTGGGATAAGGATTCAGCAGCCTGTGTCTAGTTGGTATTTCCCTTTGGGTGTCCAAGACAGTTCTTTGCTTGCTAATTTCTGTTCTTTTCCCTAATTTTGGGCTGTGATTGGCCCCAGCTTTCAGATATTTGGAAAATTTAGCATGGTAGCACCAAGGTCACTTTGGAATTTTAAATTGCACAGAATTGGTGAAATATTTTCTAATCTGATTCCCCAGGGAAAAGTCTATTTGTCAACCAGTCTGTGGTTTCATAGTAGGCCAGGGAAGAAAATCCAAAAATAGTACAGGAGAGAAATGGACTATTATCCATTCTTGTAGGTGGTGGGTGTCTGGTCAAAATACATGTACATTTCAGGCATGTGTAGATCCAAAATAGCATAACACACATTGTACCTTGCTGTAGCATCAAAACATAGAAGATTTTGAGTTGTGGGGAAAAAAAAATCTGCCTGACTTCAGATGATAACTTTTTGAAATACTTGTGGGGTTTTAATGTGGCAAATAAATTGTGGGGGTTTTTAAAACCAAAATAATCCCCTTAGACTTAAGGTCTTTTAATACAATGACTTCCAGGTCCATACACTCCAACAGTGACTCCCAGTTTTCATTGCCATGCCTCCTAGCCCAACAAGTCCCTGTGGAGCACACACTGGAGTGGTGGGAGTGCTAGCTTGAGCACTGGGCTATGGTTCAGGCAAAATATGTTTGTTCCTCACCTCTGAACACTAACCACATCACTGGTTAGAAACTGTAGCTGTGGTAAACCCTGGTAATTCACTGAACCTCTGTGCCACAGCCTCTCTGCATTGGTAAGTAGAAATATCAGTAATGGATAAATGTAATATGTTTTGTCATAGCTTAAAGATATTCTGCTTTTTACAGGTGAGCAGCGCTTTCCTACTGTCTCCCACTGTCTGGTTTAGAGATATGGTTCCTGACAGAGGAGTGGGAAAGCAATTCCACATGGAGCTCAACAAATTCACCAGGAAGCTCTTAAGAGGTTTTACTTAGTGTTGGAGAGATGCCAGTATATTTATGTACATATATCAGCTGGTTACAATACGGCTTGTTGGGAGCCTTTGCTCTGTGAAAGACCTGAGGCAATTTGGTCCCGTCTCCTGTGCATATTTATCTTGGTTTTCAGGGAGTAGTTTCATGCACTGGACAGCAGACAAACCACATGCATGGAGCTGAGCTGTGTTTTAAAAAAGCAATTGAGAGCAATATTTTTGCACTGCACAGGTTGTTGATATTTTGAATGATGTAATTGCATGCACGTGTTTTGTTTATTAAAGATAAAGCATCTCTTTTAAAGTGCTATAATTGAATAACTGCCTTTTGCTGGAGCAGATGTATTTTTTGCATTGTAAAACCACATTCCTCCAGCACAAAATTTGTGTGAGCATTCAGTTGCCCTCTGAGGCCATGAGAAAATTGCTCTGCTCCACCTTAGCCAGGAGCTGCTTGTGCCTGGTGCTCAAAACCTGCCAGCTTTCAACAGAAGAAGTAGGCTTTGGTGGTTACTTCTGGAGTTAATTCTTGAGACCAGATAAAATCTTTAAACACTATTTAAACAACAGCTTTTTTCAGTCCTTAGCTGAAGTTCTATGCCATGCTGATGTTAGATGTTTTAAGAGTGTGTCACCTAAAGCAGACAACTCTTGGATATTCCAGTTTTGCTTCTAGAGTCTGAGTCACTACTACACCTGCCATGGTGTAGTAGTGACTCAGACTCTATAACTTTTAAAATTCATGGGATACTAAGGCCTATTTGAGCCCCTGCTTCTTCCTGTGCTTACCTGTTTGTAGAACAGTGATTCAGTGTCAGCTATAATGGGATCATAATAGGATGAGTATACACCACATTATTTTAAAACTAACTTATATGTGTATTGTTGGCTGATACCTTACATAAGCTTGAAGAATGGAAAAGAAAAACATCACATTTGGGCTTTTTAGATGAAAATACTAATGGAGTAGCTTGGAGTAACTGGACAACAGATGGCATTGGTCCATGTGCTTCGCTTTAGCTAGATAGGTGTTTGATTTGGCTTTTTGTTATTGGCAGTTATTTAATTATAGCACTTTAAAAGAGATTCCTCTGGCACAACATAAATAAAAAATTTTAAGGGGATGTGTCTAAGAGTAGTTTGGCCTTTGAGAGGCTTGGGATGAATGCAACAGCTTTTGGAAAAATTGTGTCCATCTTTGGTGTTCTCACATGTTGGAATGAGCAGCTTCAAAGACCAGCAGCTTTTTTCCTCAGACCTTTTTCTCTGACTTTTCTTAACCTCACTGCTATTCGGTTCAAGACTTATCACAGTATATGGATCCCACAGAGTTCCCCTTATTTATGAGGGTGGGTGGGCTGTGCAACATATCTCCTGGTGTTACCAGTGCCAGGTAGTGGAAAAAAGAGGTAAAGTCCTTTCACTTTTGGAGCTGTCAGTCCTGGTGCTTTTCACAAGCAGCACATTCCACCTTCCTTCTTTGCTGGTGGTTCAAGCTGTTCCCAATGAGCCTCCTGCACGGTACTGATATGGAGCAGTGTCACAGCACTTCACCATAACAATTTAAGGTGGTTGATTCAGGATATCTGGAAAACTTTCTGAGCTAATTCCTTTACCTCTCTGGACCTTCAAAATCAAAGCTATTTTTCTTCTCACACAGAAGTCAGATTATTTCCTTTCCTGTTTCATTTCCTTCTGGAGCACTGTCTCCATTGGAACATACAGTGCTGTGGAGAGGTATAGGCAATGCCTGGCTATTTTTGATGTATTCTTTAGCAATGCCAAGTGCTTGCAATTCCTGGACCATTAGACTGCTGGAAAGCCTAGTTCCAGAGGAAATCTGCTTATATTCCCACCAGCTCACAAGCTCAGACTTCTGGCCAGTGGTTCAGAGGCAGCCCTACCTTTCTGACAGCTTTTGATTTGTATACTCTTAGAAAGTCATAAGTGTTTCTGAGGCTTCCTGGCAGGAATTGGATCAGAGGACACTGCAGGTTGTGATCATTAACTGGGCATCTGAGCTGCATCTGTGGTTCATAAGGGTCAGGGCATGAGTTTGAGTGCTCTGTGGTTTCCCACATTGCTTGGCTGGGTTATCCTGGCTGCTGGCATATTTTTTTTTTAGTACTCATTACCAGCTGCAGATACTGGGCACCACGAGGAGAACAGCATATACCAAGGGCCTTTCCTGCCAAGCACTCTGAGTGTGGTGACCCTAATTTGGGGAAGAGTTTGCCACACACAGGGGTGAGCTGGGTTCTGCCTTCTGTCCTCAGTGTCAGGGCACAGCCCATTTAACTAGTCAAAAAAACCCCAGTAGGTGACTGCTGAGAGATTAATTGTGCCCTGGCTACTCCAGGGCAGCATGCTCCAACAGCAGTGTGAAGGGCTGTATAAAAGAGTCCTGTTCAAATGGCTTGAGGTGCTGCCTCTAGGGCAGGCTGGAGCCAGCCTGTGGCACAGCTGGTCATCATGTGCTGCCCTCTGCCTCTGGGACTGTTGTTGTTGCTCCTATTATTATCACTGATATTTTAATGAAGATGACAAAGTGTGACTTTCTGGGCTTTCCTACCTTCAAAATGATTTGAAGGCTCTTATCTAACCTGCCCCAGCAACACTTTAATGTCAGGAAATTGCAGGTGCAAGATTCATACCTTGAGCTGGGGCATAAAAGCCTGCAGGAGCACATGGAGGTCAAGAATGGGCTGGGTTCATGCTGGGTGGTGGTGATAGCTAGACAAATGCAAAGCTGTTGTCACCACTTTCACACTGCCCAGTGGGAACTGCTCCTAGAGGCTGCTGTCACCCAAAGCTGAGGGCAGAAACCAACTTATCCGGAGCAGAAGATCAGAAAAGGCCAGGGCTTAACAAACAACTTAAGTGTTGCTTGAGAACAGACATAATAGTTTGAATTAGTAATTATGAAGCCCCAGCTGTGCAACTTATGATCTGTCACCCACAGGCACATCAATGTGCCATCTGTCCCCAGGACTTGTCCCAACTGTGTTGGACACTTCCTGAAAGGCTGACAGCTGGCTTTCAGTGGCTCCTTAGGAGTGATGGGGCTGTAAGTATCAGTAAACAAGGACAGCAGCAAGAAGGTGTTTCCCAGTTTCCTCCCCTGGACTGATGGGTGTTGTGTATCTGAGTTATTTTCTCTTCTTGCAGAGTGTCAAAATGGTAGGCTGCATCCCACCATTTGTGAAAGCTCACAGGGAGGTCTTCTAATTCACTGTGCTGTGAAACATGTGAAAATTCCTTTTCCCCAAAAGGACACAGCAGTTTTCAAATAATTTGACAGTATAAAGAAAATATTTATTTTACTTAAGGAGATGGAGAAACAAAGTTTGGGAATATAACAGAGTTATCTGGGTTCAGTGAACCAAAACTTCAGAGATGTTATTTCAGGATGACTAGTTTTACAGTCCTGGTGGAATTTCTCCTTTTAATTAAAACCAAGTAGTTTTCAGAACATGTTACATGCATCTTGATTAAGAACTATTCTGGGAGCTTGCAAAACTAAATGTGAAGTAGTTCTCCTTAAGCTTCAATAACTGATCTATTCAAAAGAGGGATAAACCTTTCCAATGTGAATCTTAAGTGCAGTATCCTTACTAATCTTCTTTTAATTGATGGCAAAGACAGTTTTTGTGTTTTACACATCATTATTTTCCAGTGGGTGCCATGCTGAATGACTAGGCCTTAAGGTGAAAAAGGAATTCAGGCCTGAAGATGCTGCACTGCTTCCTAGGATATTGCTATCACTTTGATATAATTATAATTTAGAATAAAAAAAGCATGTGTAGAACAATTGCTTCTTCCTTGCCACTTTGATTCCGTGTATATCCTCTGTTTTATACCTGGACAAATGCATCATCTGAGCACAGAGGTAGTTAGCAACATGTACTTTTATGAGTCACTCTCCTGATGTTTCTACTTGAGCCAAACCCATGAACTGTTTCATGGTTAGATTCATTTCCACATTTGAAGAACTGGAGCTCATGGGAGCCAATTATGAATAACATTGCTGAATGTCCTAGTACTCTTTGCTGCTTGAGTGATACACTTGTTCTTCTGGGTTGTCTAAAAAAGAATAAAAATATGTTTTTAAAACATGTTGAATATGTTAGCTAAGAAGTTTTAATGTTTAAAACAGGCAGGAGTACCTGAACCTAGTGTCAGGTTAATTGGTTGGTGTGGACTCTGATGTTAAAAATACTTCCTCAAGGAAAGACCAGGCTCTAAGTATTGTAATGCCAATACATTTTTCAAAGATCCTAAGTTTTTCTTGGTTTTTAAAGAAACAATAACTTCTTTTGTCATTCATAAAAGTAATATTTCTTGAAAGAAACAGTAAAACCATCCACACTGTCATTAGAAGAGTTGCATTAGTCACATTAGTTGCAAAACTGATAAGAAGACATGGAATTTATATATCCAAACAGGAGCGGACATATCAAGGTAACTCCTGTTATGGAACTCCAGGGAGAAAAAGGGAATGACAGGCAACATATTTTTTTATATTTTACTCAAAGATGAGCTTTGTTTTTCTACTGTTCAGTGCATGGTTAACAGTTTCAAAAACTATTTATCCCAGAATCAGCTGTAGTCAAAGAAACAGGAATTGCTTTACTGAAGGTGAAGTAGTTGGCTCCACTACCAAAAAGCATGATATAATGAATAGACTGAATTTTCCATCTCTTCACATTGAAACTGCACTTGAAATGCAATCTTCCTGCATTTTGATTTTTTCAGCTTTTCCTTAGAAGTAATCACTGATTACAAACAAGAGGCAAGCTCTTACCGTGTATATTTCTAGTTATTGTGAGTTTGTATTTCATTACTTGAGTGTGAAAAGAGTTACAATATTCCTAAAGAATGTTTGCCGGTTGTTTCTCCCTCCTGTCCCAGCTGTGGTAAGGATCTGTATTAATTATATCCGGGTATGATACCTCCAGAGCTGGAAAGACACGAGAACACCCAGACAAAGCCTACATGGCTGTGCTCGGACACCTGAGTGGGAGAGGAGGAAGAGAGAGGATAACACCCCATGTTGTTTCATTACACACAGATAGCCACAACTCACACTTACACATATGTTCTTGCCTTTTGCTTGGTAGTCGCTTTCCCCATGCAGCTCTGTGCCACTCTGCGTCACATCTTATGAAAACTGTTGAAAAGCGTATAGGCTGTTACAACAGGAATGCTTCGCCACCTAAGTACCATCTGCTCATGAGCACTGGAAGCTGAAGCCACCAGTTGAGCTGTTTGGAGGCAGCTGAAACACAATGCAGAGACATGATCAGAGTGGACTGCTTGATGCTTTTGCTTCGGTCTGGTCCTTTGGTGAAACCATGCCATCCTCCTGGCCTAAGGAAAGAGGAGTCAGTCTTTTGTTGGTTGTTTTTATAAAAAAATGTTTGGTCTTCTAAGATGTTGCTATAGTTTAAGGGGAAAAAAAGGCATTTTGGGTGACAACAGCAGAAGAACTTTGAAGAAGAGAAGAAAGCTGTTCTGGTCGGACCATTCCCTTATGAAGGGAGGCTGCAGAAGCAAGGAGAAGAAGAAAATTAACTCCTCAGTGCAAATGCCAGGCTTGACTTCATGTCTTACCATTACTTACCTTGTTTCACTTTTTCCAGTCTCTCAGGCAGGCTTAAGAGGCAATGCTGAGGTAGTTTGTAGGAGCACCATGCCTATGCTCTGTCTGTGATAGCTGGGTTTGCTGGGAAGCTTTTTTTTTTTTTTTTTTTTTTTTAATTTCTATTTTCAAGGCTTTTTTTGCATTATTTATTTTGGCAATTTGGGAGAATGCAATCCCTTGGGAACAATGAAGGTGTCACGACAGGACTCACGTTTAAGCCACTATTAGGGACAATACTCGAGGGACAAGGTATTCTTAGTGCAGTGAACTGTGATAAGGAGACCTGGAGTCAATGCAAATAGTGCTCACAAATTTAAAACAAGCTTTGAGCCTCGCTTCAACCAGGCAGTCTCCTGAGTGCATGTTAACAGAAGGGTAGCTCTGAAATTCTGAGTAGAGAGCAAGCCTGTTACTTGCCAGCACATTTACTTCTAGTCCTAGTTTCTGGACTTCAAACATACTGAACAGTTCTGGAAGTTAGATGTAATTGGGATTCTATGGATAGCACAGCTGCCTCACATAAATCCTTAGAGATTATTTCTTTCACAACATAGCCTGGAAAGGCTGGCCAGTCTGTCCTCTGCAGGAGCTGCTAATTAAGACAAAACAGTGGAGAGACTTTTAATCCCTGTCTCGCACCATGTTTCAGAGGTGCAGCATCTTACCCTTCAGCTTCACTTTCCTCATGATGTTGCTTTGGATTTTCTTCTTGTCTCTGACCTGAGGAGGCTGTTTATTGCTTTTGTGCCTCTGGTCCTTTGCTGAAATTACTTGTGCATTAAGAAGGAGTAAAGGCCTGCCATTTCTTACTCTCTGGTCACCAGCTTACATTTCTCAGTCTTTACAAAGCTGATAGAATCAAAGAAAACAGCAGAACATCTCTTGTTTCAGTTTAAGAAAGAGAGTTGACCCTGTCTAGTTTGATGGGAAAAGCTTGGAAACATCAAGAAAATATAAACTGTATTGGCACAAAGAGAATAAAGACTCCTCAGCCTATTTTTTGAACCTCATTCTTTTGATTCTAACTTCAAGATTTTGACTGCTCTGTGGAAGTGCTGTTGCCAATATTCTAAATTTGAATGCACACCCAAACACATGCATATATGTGCAGCTCTTTGGGGCTCAGTTACTCAGCCTCCTTCTTGATGCAAGTTTGTTTAGCAATCATTTTGCCTGCTTTAAACACCATCTTTTGCCTAGCAGATGCATGTTGATTGCTCCACAGAAAGAGAAAGTAGTCCTGCCTGTGCAGAAATGTGTATTTTCTGGAGCTGTCTTAAATGCTTTGTTCAGTTGTCTTTTGCTTGTGGGTTCCCATCAGATCTCCCCTGTACCACTGCATGAGTCTGAAAGGGCTTCCTGACACCTGCTGTGTCATCTCCAGCTCTGTGGTCTAAATCAAGCAAGGCTGTGGTTCTGGCTGTCCCAGCTTTCCTTCTCAGTGCTGTGAGCTGAGTGTTGACTCTTATGAGTAAACTGGTGATTCATATGAAAATGCTCAGCTATGTGGGAAGAGTCACAGAGCAGTAATATGAAAATGAAGGTTTCTTTTTCCAAAGAATCTTTTGCGAGATTTTACTTTTGAAAATCTTTTTTTTTTCCTTCTTCAGATCACAAACAGAAAGTCAGATGTGTTAATTATTTTTTCCTAGCTTAAAAGTTATAGGGTTTTTTGTGTAATTTCAGGTGAAAATCTCCCTGCCATATTAAGAAAGTAGAAAAAGAGCTTTGACTAGCCCCTATTTCAGTATTTCTTTCCTTCAGAATCTCTCTTCCCCAGTGCCTCTTCCCTCCATCTCTTTGCCTCTCCCAAAGTTGGAGGGAGAATCTCCCGAATTCTCCACTTGCTTCTCATCTGTGTCTTCCTGGCTCTGAACATTTCACCCCACCTTGTGGTGTTTGCCTCACTGCAGATGTTTCTCAGTAGCTTCTCTGAGGATATTTCTCACCTTTTTTGAGACATCTCTGTGTCTCTCTGTAGGTCAGGTTTGATAAGCAAAGCAAGAAAGTAGATTATGTGATGATATCTTCAAGTGAGAAGGATTTTGGGCTACAGTGGGCAGTCATTCCGAGCTACCTTCCTCAGAAAACTCCTGTTTAGAATTTGTGCTTTGCCTGTATCCTCCACAAGGCCAGAGCCTCACAAGCAATGCCCTGTGGCAAGCAGCATGGGAAGGAGTTGGACACTGGCATGGGGATAGAGCATCCTTCTAAATGGGCTTGTAGCTACACACTTCTCTCCTTGAGCACTTTGGAAATTCAAGGGGAAATGAGAAAACAGAGCTCTTGCAAAATCACCTGACCACCACCATGCAGTCACAGGGCTGCTGAGCCTAATGAAGGCCCTATATGGTGTCTGAATTCTGCTTTTATGCACTTTAATGTCATAATTTTTTAAGAAGTATATTTCTAATGCCTCAAAGAAGCCAAGAAAGTAAGAAAGTGCACATCTTGCTGCTTGGCAGGCCCAGTGCTTCATTCAGAGTGGCAGATTGTATTTTTCCTAATGTAAAGATTTTTCCTAATGTATTTTTTTTTTTTTTTTTAATGGGAGGCAAAGTGTAACATGTCCTTTATACAGGACATCAGAGATGTGCTGCACTCTGGTTGAAAAGACACCCCAGTGCCTGGTGTAACACACTCCTCTCTGTCAGTTATTGCTGGCAATTCTGCCAGGGAGTTCCACTTTAAGGTAAGTCCTGTTGTAAATACAATATAATAAAAGGGAGGCAGTGGGGGAGTCAGAGTAGCACAGGTGGAAGAGAGATGAAGGACTGCAATGCGTAGAGACGTGGGTAGAAGCCCCTCTCACTCAGCCCCTGAGTGCCATGACCCCATGCCCCACACACATGCACCTTCAGCACTTGAAAAGGCAATAAGAAAATAGATCCAATTCTAGTGAATTTTGTCAACTGCTCCTTAATACAGTCAGACAGGTAATTATTGTATAGGTTTAATTGTTCCTATCTGGAATGAATGGTGCCCAGCTAATGAGCCCTCTGGGCAGTGGAGGATCCCTGAGTGTCCCTGCTGGCAGAGCAAAGGCAGGGAGGAAGGGACGCAGGAGGTACAGGGGATGGAGGTGAGCAGGGATGCTGGACTCCCCGTGAATACAGTCCACCTCCCGGGGATTTTTCCCAGCAGATGTCACTGTTCACCCACCAAATAAAAACACTCCCAGGCAGTAAAGGGCCTTTGGAAAAAGCCACCGCAGGCTATTACTTAAAAATGAAACACGCTGCCTCAGAGGAACATTTCCACTCGGGGATGAGAGTGAGAGCAGTTTATTTTTATAAAGATGGCAGGGGATAGAAATTTGCTGTAAACCTGGAGGAGAACGTTTCTGGGGGATCTGTGCCTGCAGCAGCCCCCTGGCCTGGCACAGCCGTACCTGGCACACAGTTTTAAGGTGGGCAACGAGGGGGTGGATGGGAACCTCTGAGGGTGGAGGAGGAAAGCTTTAGCTGGTCTCACTAATGTTCCTGCACTGCAGGGTTTAGTGGGGTTTAATCATGACTAACAATTTAGTGATTTATTCATGACATAATTTTGTGGTATTAAATCATGACTAGCCCTACCCACGCTTTATTTACTCAATATGTAGGTCCTTATGATATTATATAGATACAAAATTCATATTCAATATTGGAAGAGCTGAACTATCTTTCCCTCAGTACATAAATTAACCATGAGCAATTTGAAACTAGGCAATTTACACTAGAATAACTAGTATTCTTGTTGTCTTTTGAAGATTTTTCAGGGATACTCTTCAGTACTCTTCAGGAGAAAGGCTATAGGAGGGCTTTGTTTTCCATGCAGTATGACAGAGCTGTTCCTGGCATGCAAGCAAAGTATCACTGCAGAGATATGCAGATACAACCATAAAGAAGCTCAGACACCCGAGTGACAGACGAGCAGAAATGCTGCACTGCACACAGGAGACAAGGGAAGCCAGGATCTTGCTGCCTAATGATGGGGCTGTAAATGGGATAATGGGCATGTTCAACGTGGGACATCAGAAATGTCCACAATGGTACAGTTGCCAATCTCATCTTTTGTGATTTTGCATTTTAAAACAGGAGAGAAGGCATGCATCAAGAGAAAAGCAATCATCTTACTGCTGGGACATCATTAGCCTGTAACATGCTGACATTGATAGGGGCATGCAGCACAGAGCAGCAAAAGGCAAAACTGTGTGCTACACACTGCTTATCTCAGCGCCCCTGTGTGCAGAACACTCCTGATGCTACAAAATCCCTTGAAGAAGGGCTTCTCCACCTGAAAATGTGTTCATTTTTTTTCCATTTCAAAATCCTGTATTTTCCTGCCAGCCTAACCTCCCTAGTCTGCTCACCCCAGTGACACACTTGTGCTTTCATAATCACAGCAGGCTCCAGTCAGGAAGAAGTTTGGACTCTTTTCCCCATTGTCCTACACAAAATCTGATGCTGGATCTCTCCTCTCATCTGAATTTCCAGACTGAATTATTCATAGTAATTTAAACTTCTGCCAGCATTGTCTTTTGAGGTGAGGAGCTCCTCTGCCCCCTGGCAGGCATTTCTAGGAAAGCAATTGCATCCCCCTCTGTCTCTCCTCCACAGGATAAACAACCTGTGCTCTCTGGGTCTCTGCTTATTGGAGTGGCTGCACAGAACTGGCCCTCCTAGCAGGCCCACATGGGGTCTGGGCATTTAATGTTCCTCCTTGTGAGGCGCCTGAGCTGTGTGAGCCCCACTTACACCCTGCACATTTGTTTTACCAGGCATATTTCATTTCTTTAAAGAGCTCATGATGGAAAAGTTTGAGCTGTCAATGATGTCTGAAAGCAAGCGTCTGTATTCAGACTGAAAGCTATTGCTAAGACACTCCCTGAGATTGCTCCAAACGTGATTTCCTTGAAGAATCCCACCAGTAATTTCCTGTTAGCTCAAGAGCTCTCCATATGTGACTACTTCAGTCTCATCTCCAAAGAGTGCTTGATCTACTTGGCATGTCCTGACAATAGACTCGATTTCCAGCATTATGGAACAGTGGTGAAGGTGACTCTGTGGGGAAGATGAGATATGTAAAACATGCCATGGGTGGGCTCAACCATTGCTGTTATTTTCATTGTTTGTGAAGCCTCAATGGAAAAAACAATTGGTTTAAGCAAAAGAGTCATTGAGCATTACCCAAACCCTGTAATGACTGTGTTCACTCACGGGGCCGGGTTCCTGCCATGATCACTGGCCTTCCCTCTAACTCATGAGGGGTTTCCATCAACTTTGGCAGGAAAATGAAGAGTTTGCTTCAGAAAATGTTGGAGGCCGATCATTTTGGGGTCACAGAGGAGATGCCTGTGAGATACTGATGAAAAGGAAGAAGCCAAAGCAGGGCAGGAGGCCAAAGCTGGGTCTCTGCAATGTGGCAGAAGGAGAAGCAGGTTATGGCTCAGGTGCTTTTGGGCTCCAGGGTGGCTCCCCTCCTGCATGTGCCTGTCTGGATTGTGGGACCAGCCGTGTCCAGGAGTGAGGAGTCCAAGTCATCTGCCTGAGAGAACCACTTCAAAGCTCTTTTTCTCAGACAGTAGGTGAGCATTTTGCTAAGGCTGTAGAGTGGTAAGGCACTCCCTCATCATCTTGAGTCTTACCCTGCCTGAAATCAGATGGCCTCGCTGGCTCTCAGCTCAGCCAAGAACCATTATAAACTGGCCCTCATGAAATACAAAATGCTTGTCTGGCAGAGTTAGAGAAGACATGTTCCATTCCTTGGGGTTTGTTGTGACTGAATAACACTGCAGTGAATGGATAAGCCCCTGGAGAACACCTTGTTTGGGAGAGGAATTCATCGGTGTCAGAGGTACAAATTCAATGCAGTGCAGACCTGGAATCAGTGAAGGGGGGAAGCTCAGTTCTTCACTGCACGCTGGTGCAGTGTGTGCTCCTCTGACAGCACCAGGAAGAGTTTGGCTCACACAAAACAGAGCATTGCAAGCTTGGGCGTGAACAGATTGGGTCTAAATAGCATCAGACTAAAGACATATTGTGGGCCTCGGTCCTAGAGCTCAGCAATTTGTAGTTAGGTGTGTGCATGTAGACTTACAGCTGTAATTCAGGTATCCAAGTCTTCTGCTCAGTTCAAGTGCTTGATTCAGGCCTCTCAACACAGGTAGCAGGACCAGTGGGAAGCCCAGGTCCTTCTGGAGTGGCAGCTGAAGACATCTCAAGTGGCCTGGCTGGCAATGGCACTAACCCCTAAGTCATATTTAGGCCCCTGGGTGGAAGACTCTCACTCACACTGTAATCATAATACAATGAAAAAAGGCTAAATCTTAAAAAAACTACTTTGTGGACACCAACTCAATTAAAGCAAGTGGTGGTGGGCTGACTTGCTGCAGGCTCTGTTGGTGGGTTAAGCTGGAAACAGTCTGTCAGCACATGCCTGGGGCTCCTGTGCATCCTGAGGATGACCCCAGGGAAAGGTTTTGGGACTAGCAAACTGTGTAAAAAATGTATATAAGCTGTTCTTGATGGAAAGTTTGCTAAATTATACTATTTCATGAAAAATGCCACCTCCTCACAGTAAAATGTTGTTAAAAGGTAGGTTATAGAAAATGAGCACAGAGCCAGGGTACAAGGATTTCTTCATGTGGGATGCTGGGTTGTCTTGTGGGATGGATCATCTTAGCTAGCTGCTCACACCATAGCAGCAGCAAGAAAATGAGGCTCCTGAATCAGTGGTGTTGTGAAAAGCAATACACACAGCCAAACTTTCAGAAGAAAGCTCATATTCTGTCTGAAAGTTGGTAATTTCTATGGAAATATCCATAAATTCTCTTCACTTATTTACATTTTGGTTGTAAAAATAGTTTGCTTTCTGACCAGCCCTAGGGAGTACCATCCTGGGAGAGGCAAGGACTCCAGCTCAGGGGTGTTCAGCAAGGCAGGAAGCAGAAACAGCAGTGTGTTTCAGATGGCAGCAGTCATCAACATCCAGCCTGGAGTTACAGGAGGGGTTTATGAACACCAGGCAGAAGGAGAAGCCCAGAGATTCCTCTCACAGGGCAGGCAAGATAGCATCTGTTAATAGGTGGCTCTAAGCAGAGCTAAAACATACTAATGCTGGGAGAAATGGCCTTTGAGAGAGAGGCTTAGAAAAGTGAATTACAGGGTTCACAAAGAAACTTTCTTCCAGAATACACACTCTTTTTTTAAAAGCTAGAGATATGAAGGAGACTGAGAAAAAAATAAAAGCAAAACTACCAGGTGAAACAAAACCCAACTGTACTCCTCTTGCCATTCCTCTGTAGACTCACTAATAGGACTTCTGTTCTGTTTTTTACCACCCATCTTGATGAAATATCTATGAAGCACAGCAGACACTGCTACTGCCTCAGTCCAGAGGAAATTGGCCAAAGTGTTTGGAGGCTGCTAAGAAAAATATGGGCATACAGGAAAATCACATTAGGCTTGTTTCCTTCAATGCACAGGCTAATAGCAAACCTGTAATGTACACATGGATTGATGGCCCTGCTGAGCCTCTCACTGGACTAGGATGGACTACAGCTTGTGTGGCCAATGCTAAGAAGTCAAACAAGGTCACAGCTTCTCAAGGTGATAGTTTAAAAGTCTCTTTTAAAAAGAATGTGGAGAGGCAGAGAAAGGTCATGCATTGTTCAGGGGTAGATTGAGGGACTTAATCTCTCTTGTTCTGCCACTGTGACCGTGACATCACAGTACAAGATGTATTTTTGGCATGAGATACTCAGTTTCACAAACATGTGAATCCATACCTGGACCAAAAAAATCAGAAACAGAAGATTGCCTAAAATACTTCAAAATGCACAGGGTTGTTACTAAAAATTTGCTTTTCAGAATTTTCAAAGTGACACAAAAATATTGCCCAGCACTTGACACCTGCAGATAGTAACAGCTGCATAATCTCAGTAATTATGCAAACAATGTTCTCTAAGCTCAATTTAACTTCCCTCATCCTTTCCCTCAGCCAGAAACTTGGTGCTAATAAAAAGGCCTATCTGTGTTTATTTTCAAAAAAGGGAGATGCTGGCAACATCATTTTAACCAAATGAAGAAAACAGAACTGAAGACAGAGCTCTACTGCCTTGTATCCTTCCTTGATGCTGTTAAAGGACTGTGCAGTAAAAATCTGGGTGATTTACTGAAAATGTGAGATTCATTGCTTTTCCCATCCAGGGGAATCCACACTCATACAGCTCTTCACCAATCCATGTAAAGACTTTGATTTTGAAACACAAAAGCTGTTAAATTCAATGCATGGCAGTAAGAAAATTGGAAGTATGACCCCCTTCACAAGTGCAACAAATTTGTCTGGAATCCACCTTCTTCCACAGAGTGGGGAAAATCTTCCCCTTCATTCTAGGCTCTAGAACATAATACATGTTTCAAGATGCACATATATCTCAGATAAGAATGTTTATGGCAGAAAACCTAGACTTAGTCTAATGCTTATGGGACTATTGTACCAAAAGGCTAAGCTGTTCTAGGTAAACCCTGTTCCACAAGAGGCTCACTGATGGTCCTGCTAGTGAGAAGCATCTTGCTTGATATGGGAAGTACCAGACCTGAGAACAAACTTTAAGATAGAAAAACTTAATATTTCAAATTAGTTTCTTAACATCTTAAATAGTCCATATGGCAAAGATGTTAATGCAATTACTTCTGGAGCTTGGATTAAACCCCAGCAGCACTCTGTGATGTGTAAGAAACTGTAAATATTGCACAAGATCCAAAAAAGCTGCCCTGCATCTCTTTAGACAGCACAAACGTCTGTCTTCCTCGCTAGGTTTTGACTGCACACTGACTGTGAGCATTCCTCCTGCAGTCATATGTGCAGAATCAGAGATGGTAGGAAAATGTGGTTTGTGTCTTCCTCTCCCAACAGCACCATGCCCTGGGAGGAGTTGTGTCAGAGAGGGCCTGCAGAGGGGAGTCTCTGCAGCATTTAACACCAGCAGCAGAAAGGAAAGGGAGGTTCTAGAGGGTCGCCTTTGGGCACCTTGCCCCTGAGGCTGATACATCACAGCTTGCAGCATGTGCAAAAAAGGCACAGCTCATCCTGAGAGTTGTTCATGTGGAGGGCTAGCTGCATTTTGCTGATAGGAGGGGAAATTCCACATTAGGTAATTCTCACCCTGCACACCCCAAAATCATGTAGGCACTACTCAATGAGAGTGGTAAATTGCAGCTTCTTGTTATTTGTGTCCACAGCTTGAGCCCGGTGCTTTCCAGGCAGAATATCCCCAGCTTGGTTTTCATTGGCTTTGTTTTCTTTTGTCCACATGAGTGTAAGATTTCTCCTTTGCTTCAGACAGACTCTAAGCTCTCTGAATGGGTCTGTCTGAACCCGTCCCTCCAAACCACTTTATGCTTATGTCCTCCAGACTTTTACAATTGAGCAGAGTGGATGTTGATACACACTGTGGGCCAGATTCTGCCATTCTTCTCAGTTGGAGATGGTCATAATTCAAGTTTTGGTGACAGGGTGCTGCCTTAGAAATGCAGGGTCATAATGTGGACTTCCAGTATCTGTTGTTTCCCATTTAGAGCTCTTAAAAAATAAAAACAAAACCAAAAAACACTCAGAGGTCCTTGTCAAGCACTCTATAAATCTATGTGATGATATTTTCATTTACTTTTTATTTACTGGTTTAAAATGCCACCTTCTGTGATTTATGTCTTGCAGTGTTCACCAGCAGCCTTTAAATATATCATAGCAATGATTTATCAACAATTTTCAACAATTCCCTATTGGAAGTGAGGTTTTGTATGAAAAATTAGGAATTACAGCGCTCTCTCTCACATCAGGCAATAGCTTTTGACTAATACATTTTGCACCCAGACATTTACCACTTCTTTAGTTTGCAAATGATGATCATGATTCTTAATGGTGCAGTGTTAATAACAATTAGGAAAAAAACCCCCTAAGATGACTTTCCAGAATATGACTAAATAGGGCTGAATGCTTTCTTCCAGTATCCAGGGCTTTGTCAGCTATTACCAGGCAGTGAAAGAACATTTATTCAGCTTTGAGAGGACCACAAAAGATACATGATTAAGATGAATTTTAATTATTAGCTTCCAGTGTGCAAATGTTGTAGCAATGCAGTGTGCCCTGGGTGCAGTGCCCTCAATTTGAGCAGCTGCTTTGCCTCTGCCCGTCCACGTCTAATTTCTTTGCTCCATACAGAGCCCAGTATCAGCCAAGTTCAAAGGAGACTAGCAATAATTTAAGACTCTTATGCTTCCACTTCTTAGTCATCAAGATGAATTTAGGTCCAAGAGAAAAAATGCTCAGAGGATTGGCTCCAGCTCTGCATGCCTTAAAATTAGATGCCAGAGTGAGGCAGACTCCATGGGCAGCTCTGCTGCCCTTCTGGACCATTTCCATCATCGATGGAGAGTGACAGGCAAACCCAAAGGGAAATCAGCCAATGTGATGTTTGAATGGCTTTCAGAAGTGCCTCTCTGGTGGCTGCAGTGGGACCTGGGCATGCTCTGTGCTCAGCATGGTGGTGCTAAGTGAGGTGAAACTATGCCTTGCTTGCCCAGTTCATCCTTTTTTTCCCTTGTTATTGGTACTCCACCTGGCTTCAGCAAGACATTGCTATTTAGAAACTAAAGCCAGTCTTTGCTAAGTTTATACTAAGACCAAACTCCTCAGTGCTTACTATATCTAAAAGGAGATTTTCTTTTTCCCTCTTTCCATGGAAAGGTGCTGGATTTTGTCCCACCTACGGCTTCCCAGTACAAAGTCACGTCTGAGCATGGAGAGCAGAGTTAGTGCTCCTGAGGTCTCATTAAGATTAAAGGCACTGGCCAGCATCTGATTGCTTTTAAAGCTCATCCAGCTCTGCAGGGACTCATGGTTCCAGAGTGAAAAAGGAATCAGAGACAGTCTGTAGGGTTTAAGCCTTTTCATATCCCTTCTCCAATTGAACAATCTTTGCAAAATGAAAGAATCATCATCTCATAATTCTTTTTGCATAAAGAAATTACATGAAAGCAGTCCACCTGTTTTTTGAATGTATTACATGAGCCTAGAAGGACCATCATCCTAGAGACAAAGATCTTTTTGACCTTCCATGCATGCGTGACAGAGGATGTATAAATCCAAGTTATGGAGCTTGTTCTTCTTTGCTGCAAGTGAACTGCTTGGTGCTGGAAGTGTAGCCACCTATAAAATCGGATTACTTGTAGAACTGCAGTTGTCTGTAGAAGGCTTGTCTATAGGAGAGGCAGGATTTGGTTTGTTTGTTGTTTTGTTGGGTTGTTTTTTTCTTTTCCTTTTTCTTTTGTAATATCGACATTTAGATTTTTTCAGGATCTGGCTGGGATGCAGTTAGCTTTCTTCATACCAGCCTCTGTGGTGCTGGGCTTTGCATTTGTGGCTAAAATAGTACTGAGGAGACACCAGTGTTTTGGCTACTGCTGAGCAGTGACTGCACAGCATCAAGGCTGTCTTACCAATACTCTCACCCCAAAAAGATTGGTCTGGGAGTGGGCAGGAGGCTGGGAGAAAGAAATGGCCAAAGGAATGTCCCATGCTACATGATATTGTACTCAGTGATAAAAGCAGAGATAAAGGGAAGAATGAGGAGACATCATGGTTGCGATGTTTGTATTCCCAAGCAATTGCTATATGTACTGAGGCCCTGATTCCTAGGAAGTGCCTGCTGATGGGGAGTAGGAAATAAATTTCTCTTTTCGTGTTGCTTCCCTGTACAGCTTTTGGTTTTCTTACTCAACCCATGAGCTTTTTAATCTCATTTTCTCCCCCCCATTCTGCTGAGGAGAGGGAGTGAGTGTGTCTGGGTGGGTGTCTGGCAGCCAGCCAAGGTGAACCCACCACATCCTGCCAGCACAGCCTTCTGCCAACAACTTCATAAGCCTCCAGCCTCTGTGTGACTTCACAGTTGGATGTTTGAGATTTTAATTTCTGTATTGCTAGTGACAAATTGAAAGGTAAAATTTTACTGTGAACTGTGCTGAGCCTCAGAGGGGACCATCATGACAGTAAAAGTAGGATAGACCTTAAAATGGCATAAGGCAGGGAAAGCAGAAACAAAGGCAAATTATCTTTGTGATTTAAAACAATAGGCAATCAATTTAGAATAACTTTTTCCTCTTTTTAACCAGTGTTAGTTACTCTGCATACCTCTGCCAGACCCCCAGCTGAAGCTCTACAGCTCGAGGGCTCTTGGCTTGCCCAGCTGCCCGTGCCAGAATTTGGACAACTGGTGGGTGCCCCTGTGTCAGCGCTATCCCTGACCAAAATGTATACTGCTTACACAGAAACCAGAAATCAGAGGAGGTCCTCCAGGAGAGGGCTGAGGAACAGAGCCTCAAGCTGGGTTTTTTAATGACCATCTATGAATAGCCTAAGAAACAAGATCATTAAACCTATTCTTGCAAGGATTTGCTGTTACGTTTTTTTCCCTTTCTTAGTTTTTACAGAATCTCAGTGACTCACCTGAATATTTTCCTCCTCCACCATCACTTGTGTTTGACATCAGAAATCTGATTTTCCTTGTCCCTTTCCAGAACAAGACCAGAGGTAGCTGGAATTGGGTGGGTGAACCTGTATCTGTCAGGTTTTCCTGTTGGGCATTTCAGATGTTAGGACAAGGAACATTCAGTAATGCTTAGCATGGTAGTAGAACCACTCTTTTAATGTTACTTGTACAGACAGCAAGCCGTCCTTACTCATTGATCTGACTAGTAATGTTGTTTAGGCATCTCAAGATACCCCAGGTGCCTTTTGGGATTTATTAAAGTTCCTGAAGAGATGAGATCATAGGTGCCCTACATCCAGACCACTGCTTCAATGGGCTGCACTGCAGGAGTGGATCCTATGGGATCCAGGGGAGCCAGAGGAGCTGACAACCATCACTGCTTAGCTGAGAGCAGCACCTGGCTGGGAGGTGAGGCTGTTCAGCACTGCAGGCAGGAGCCACACATCCTGGCACTTGGCTGAGAGCACTGTGAGTTGGAGGCCTTGCCCTTAGCATGGGGACCTGGGTTTTTCCATGTCCTTATTTCAATGCTGTAGGTTTGGGGGTCCTGCCTGCCTCAAGCACCCACCATAAACCAGTCTGGGTCCACTGCTTAGGGCAAGGGATTTGGTGCAATGCAGGGCAAGGCACTTCTGCTCCCTTTATTTTAATGAACTCTGTGCATTTTAAACTTTCAAGCAATGAGTGTCTAAAAACACACACAGTTCTGCAGCAGTGTCACGTAGGTAGAAGGTGTGGTTTACAGGAACTCAGTTACTCCCATAGTCATAATGATCATAGAGCCATAGAACCATAGAACAGTAAAATGGTTTATTTGGAAGGAACCTTAAGGATCATACTGTTGCAACCCCCTGCCATGGGCAGGGACATCTTCCACTAGACCAGCCTGCCATCCAGCCTGTATTTAACGCTTCTAGGGATGGGGCATCTACAAGTTCTCTGGGCAATCTGTTGCAGTGCCTCACCATGCTTGCAGTGAAGGATTTCTTTGTAATATCTAATCTAAATCTGCCTCTTTCAGTTTCATTATGCACTGTCAGACTTAGTGGTAAGCTGGGCTTCTACAGCCTCTAAAGCCTAAATGCTCAGGTGCTTATCTGGATTGCTGAAGCTGGGAAAAAAAAAGAATTCCTATGGTAACTGCAGTATCTTATTTCAACTGAGATTTTCATAATTTCTTTTGGACTCTGCAGTTTTACCCATTGTTGTATCTGATAAATCTGACTCTGCTAAACTGCAGAGGTTATAAGCCTGTAAAACAGTGTGGCCTCAGCAAAAGCACAGTAGTGAAGTCTGGGAGAAATGGATGTTTCAGAAACAAAATGGAATTTTACCGTGTATGCTAAAAATAATGTAAGTGCATTGGCTAGGACAAGGACTCCCAGATAAGCTGAAGCAGCAAAGCAGAAATCTTTGGTGATCAGAGACATGGAAGGGTTTGCAGGGAAACTTCTGGTGAGGGTAGTTGCTGGTAGTGATTTCTCTGGCCCCAAAGCTCCCTGGACTTTTCTGAAGTTTCACAACCTTTCACTGAACTTCCCATAGGCAGAGCATCCCATAGGATGGCCTAAAGCCTTTACCTCTCTGTTTCTCAGCATCCTTCTCATCATACACACTTTCATTTTGTCCCCATAGATTCCCCAGCTTTTGACTGAGAGACCTTGGGATCAAATTGCCAGCGGTGCAAAACCAACGTTTGCCAACACAACTCAGTGCTGATCCCCTCTGTGAGAGCAGGCTGCTTTTGTCCTCATTACACAGGACTTGGCCTTGGGTTTTCCTTCAGTCACTTGGGGTACTCCTGTGGCTGTGCTTATGTGGGGGTGTGTGAGTGTCCATCTTGCTTTTGCAGTTTCCAGGGAGGCAGAAGCCATGCTAAAGCCCACCAGAGTGATGCTTTGAGAGTGTGAAGTTGGTGTCTGTGTTGCAGGCTCTGGGGAACAGCACAAGAGCTTGAAGGCATAAAGGCAGCTGGGGTAGTACAAGAGTGCTCTGTGTGCTGGAGAGAAACAGACCTGGGATTGCTTTGTCCTTTATAAATTTTTTCAGCAAAATATGGGGTGAAGTATTCCTATGAAGTTCCTGTAGGGTGGATGTACGTGGTATTATTACCTGGCAGGCTTTTACAGATTCACTCTCTGTGGCTCAGGGGTTTTCCTCAGTAAGTAGCTGCAGACAGGCCATCATGTTAATAGTCTTTGGTGCTGTTTCATGAGCTGTTCTAATACCCTTTTGAAATGATTACCATTTCTTCACTTTGCATTATCCTACGCCACTGAGTTCAGGGATACAATTATGTGTTGGGTGAAAAAGTTCTTCCTAATCTTTGTTTTAAACCTGCTACCAGACCATGCCACTCTTCCCAGAAAAACAGCAAGTAGGGAACTATTTTCACTATTTGTTCTAGAAACAGTGTACTGACTTTGGTGCCCTGTGCTATGTACCCCTTCAATCATACAATTTCCAAAGTGAACTCCTTGTCTCTTTAATCATTGTTTAATTTTGAAGTCATACTATCCTGCTGCCCACCAGCACTGCTTCCAGCTGTATCGTATTCATTTCAAGAGTGGTACTCAGTATTCCATGAGCATATACTCTGAGGATTTTTACAATGGCATGATAGTATTGCCTGGTTGTTGTTTTGTTTTTTTGTTTTTTTTTTTCCCTCTATTCTTTTGCTAGTAATTCCTTCAGTGTTTTTTTTAACCACTGCTAAACATCGAGTTACTCCCATAGAAGTAACACATGGTTTCAAGATTTCTTTCCTGACTGATTAAACCTTCTGCAGACTCCATTAGATATCATTTAAGGTTTTGAGTTTTTCCCCGTGTGCTTTTTTTTTTTTTTTTTTTTTTTTTTTTTTTTTTTTTTTTTTTTTTTTTTTTTTTTCAGTTACAGACACTGAGATTTGCCTGCCATTATCTCCATGTTGTGTAATCTCTCTGCAGCTCTGCAGCATCAGCTTGCCTCCAGCTTTTCCCCACAGTTGGCCCTGGCTGCTCTGAATCCCTCTGCACCCCCTGTGAACTTGTCACTTCACTTATCCCCCTTTTCCTTTCCAGGTCATACATGGATATGCTTTTTAATACAGGTCTCTCAAATCCTCACTGGATCCTGCTGTGAAATTCGCTTCACTGAGAACTTGGACCATATCCGTGTCCTTTGTGTTATATCTTCTCACTAGTCACTGATTCAGAAGAGTGTATTTTCACATGTATCCTGACAACTCAGATGCTTAACAGTCTTTGGCGAGGAGCTTGTTCAAAGCCTTTTGAAAATCAAAACGTGTACACCTCCAAGATACCATCCATTTGCTTGCATACTAATGTCTAATTTCTTTGGTTTGAAGTGAAGCTTTCTCCTTTTATGTGAACTCTAGAATGATTTTCCTGCATGTCTGCATAGGCTTTGAGGGCTGTTACTCCTGTATAAATGCCAGAGAAGATTATTGCAAAGAGTAGCTGCAGCTACATGTCTGTTTACTGAATAAGTTTAAGTCAATCCACACCAGTTGGCTTTAAATTCAGCTGATTATATCATTGCAGTTTATTTGACTGAGAGGAGAGAGACACTTCTTCTTAGTTGCCTGATAATGTGTGTTTGATGAAGAGATCAGGCCAAGGATATTTCCAGCCCATCCTGGTCGTATTACCACTGAACAATTTAGTGACAAAGACTGCACCCACAGAAGTGGTACCTTGACCTTGAGCTCTCCATCTGTCAAAACAGAAAAATAATCACCTCCAGTCCATGCCAAAGATGCCATTATCAGCAGACAAGACACAGTCCTTTCTTTTGATAAAAGGGCAGATTGCAGGCTTTGGCAAACCTTGTAACAAAAGGCAATTATATAAATATTTCAGTTTTGTCTTTGTCATGAATGAATAGAGTCCATATTAAGGACTGTATTTTCATCTCCATGTCTTAGAGTGATGCTTGCTTTGGAAATACCTCTGTGCCTTACCTATAAAACCCAAATAACCTTTGGTCTGCCACGAGCCAGCCATGAAGGCAATTGTGGATGACTGCTGTTATGAAGACTCACACAATAAAACAAGTTATAAATAGAGGAAGAAGACAAAATGTTAATACTTATCACAATATAATGTATAAGTTTTATCATTTTTCCTCAAGGTGTTGTTACAAACACACAGCCTGAAGCCAAAAACATGAGATTTAACTTTGGCTGTTGGAAAGGTTGTAAAGACACCTGTAGCAGGAAAGAGAAGGGAAGGGAAGGGAAGGGAAGGGAAGGGAAGGGAAGGGAAGGGAAGGGAAGGGAAGGGAAGGGAAGGGA